>VZTN01026414.1:277421-302689 GCA_013400515.1 Erpornis zantholeuca
ATATTATATATTATATATTATATATTATATATGTAATCTAAATCTATAAATAAATTAATTAATATTACAGTAAGAAATTTTTTTTATCGATCTCACTTCAATGCCCAGTAAAATAATGGAAAATATTATTCTGGGTGGTATTGAAAAACACCTGGAGAACAATGCAATCATTGTCATGAAGCCAGCAGAGCTTCATGAGGACAAAGTCCTTCTTGTTGAAACTGATTTTCTTCTATGACAGGGTAATCCCCCTAGTTGATCTAGGAAAGCCAGTGGATGTCACCTTTTGAACTTCAGCAGAGTTTTGATACTTTCTCTCCCAGGATCCTGCAGGATAAAATGTCCAGCTCCCCCCTGGATAACAGGGCTACACAATGGATGAGCAAGTGGCTCGCAGGTCAGGCACAAGGGTTATGGTCACTGGGGGACATCAGGCTGGTGACTGCCACTGGTGGGGTTCCACAGGGCTCNGGATGTCACCTTTTGAACTTCAGCAGAGTTTTGATACTTTCTCTCCCAGGATCCTGCAGGATAAAATGTCCAGCTCACACCTGGATAACAGGGCTACACAATGGATGAGCAAGTGGCTCGCAGGTCAGGCACAAGGGTTATGGTCACTGGGGGACATCAGGCTGGTGACTGCCACTGGTGGGGTTCCACAGGGCTCCATCCTCAGCCCGGTTCTCTTCAGCATCTTTATTTACCTGGACTCAGGAGTCAAAGGAATACTAAGTAAGTTTGCTGACAAGACTAAACTGGGAGGAGCTCTCGATTCCCTTGAGGACAGAGAGGCCTGCAGAGACACCTCAACAAATCAGAGATGGGCAGTCACCAACCATATGAAGTGCAATCAGGGATGGTGCTGGGTTCTGCACCTCTGATGGGGTGACCCTGGTTCTGTGCATAGCCTGGGGAACAAGAGGCTGCAGAGCAGCTGTGGAAAGACACCTGGGGGTCCTGGTCAGTGGAAAGCTGAATGCTGAATGCCAGAAATGCCTTGGCAGCCAGGAAGGCCAACCCTGTCCTGGGAGGCATCAGGCACAGCATCAGCAGCTGGGCAAGGAAGGGGATTGTCCTGCTCTGCTCTGCACTGGGGCAGCCTCACCTCGAGTGCTGGGGGCAGCTCTGGGCACCACAATATAAAAAAAGACATTAAATTATTAGAGAGTGTCCAAAGGAGGACCATGAGGGTGGTGAAGGACCTTGAGGGCAATCCTTTGAGGAGTTATAGCTGAGAGCACTTGGTCTGTTCAGCCTGGAGGAGACTGAGGGAGAACCTCATTGCAGCTACAGCTTCATTGTGAGGGGGAGAGGCAGGACAGACACTGATCTCTTCTCTTTTGTCACTGGTGACAGGACATGAAGATGAATCAGAGGAAGTTTTGATTTCCTGATAAGGAAAAGGTTCTTCACCCAGAGGGTGGTTGGGCACTGGAACAGGCTCCCCAGGGCAGTGGTCACAGCACCAGCCTGACAGAGTTCAAGTGTTTGGACAACACTCTCAGGCACAGGGTGGGATTGGTGGGGTGACCTGTGCAGGGTCAGGAGCTGGACTTAGTGATCCTGATGGGTCCCTTCCTACTCAGCATATTCTGTGATTCTACAATTTTTTTTTGTTTCTGGTCCAGAACATGTGAAATAATTTTACATAAATAATAATCAGGCATAACTGAGGTGCCTGGTATTTTGAAATGGATTCTGATTCCTGCCAAAGCAGGAAATCATGCGTAAAACAATTAATAATTGCCACTCCTCACTTTTCAGCATAATAAAAGGAAAATATAGACAAACTGTGTAAGCTTTTAAATGCGTATATCTATGTGGCAAAATGTAAAATAAAGATCCTATCTGTTCTGTCTGTGATGCTTTAACTCATTGAAGAGCATTGATTTTTTTAAAAAGAATGAATACAGACTGAAAAAAAAAAAAGTTTAAAGTTCATGAGTTTATAGAGCTACATGCTTCCTGATTTAGAGTGATGACAAGAGGTAATAAGAGTTTATTGGAGATTCTCACTGAAGTTGGGACACTCTGAGTCACAGTTTGAAGCTTGTCCAGCACTTGTAGCTGACCCACTTCTGTATGATACATGAGGTGAAATTCAAGGATTTCAACATTTGGGGGCTAGGAGACTTGGAGGGGGGTGAAAATATTGAGCTCCTGACATTTATTGCACATACAGTCCAAACTACAGTCCAAACTACAATCCAAACTATTCCTCAAAATTTGAGAGAACAGATATTGCCCATGGGATTATGACTTTTACCCTGATGCTCAGGTTTTCTCAGGTTTACACCAGGGATAAGCTAAAATAAATATATTTACTTCAGATTGCCTAGGGCCCAAATGGTCTAAAAATATTGAAGCTTACTGCAGCATCTCAGCAGTGAGTTTATTTGAACAGAATCAGCATTATTTTTATAGAACACAAAAATATTTTACATAGTTCCAAGTAACAGAGTTTGTTATTAAAAAGCCATCCTCAGCTCCCCTCAAAACTGTGTAGCCTCATGCGTGGAGAAACAATTACCAACAACTAAAACCTTGAAACAGTGTCTTTCCACTTTTAAAACACTCTTTGAAAAGCTCTGAGGAATGACAAAAAAACCCCAAAAAATCCCAAAAAAGCCATTACTAGCCAAGCATGAAAGAAAAGTTTTAGTTTGAGTATCAGTGACATACACTGTCAGTAGTCCTTGAGCTCTCATATTTAGGTATTTGGCACAGCAGAGACATCCCCACTCAATACTACATAATACTGCCAAGTATTTTCCTTCTAGACCTGGCCAAGCTTAACAAAATACAAAACATTGGAGGTTCTTTGCACTTTTGCCTCTTGGACTCCAGGCACAGGGCATCAATTCCTGGAATAGTTGACTTTTCTTTAGCAAGAGGCTGACAGGGTGCTGTGTGCTTGTCCAACTTTATTATTCATTGTCCAGAATGCATCCAATCTCCTTGGTTTTTGTCTTTCACTGCTTGTTCCTCCTGGAATCTAAAGGCATGACATTCATAGAGCACCTTTTTTCTGTATCCCTGCTTACAGTCTGAGTGGCTGCCTTCCCTACCTGTTGTCAAGGGCCTGCTATGGATTTTCAGAACACAGTGTGTTTCAGCAGCATGTTTTTCTTTGTATTTTCTTACTCATTCTGTACTGGTACAGATGGATGAAAAAAAGTCCTGCAAAAAATGAAAAACAGTATTGTGTCGAAGCACAGGGAATCAGGTTATTAGGATGGTCAGTGTAGGAGTGTCCTTAGGCAAATTCCTTACATGATGGATGACCTTCATTTCCCATTTGGAGGTCTCTGACTTGAGAAATATTGGACATGGTGTTCAAGGAGGCCAAATGTTGACTTCTTTAGCTGAAAGTGATGAAAATTCAGAAACATCGCATTTTTTTATGAAGCAAAAGGTAAATGAAATTGATTGCCTGAGTTTTATTACACTCAGATCAGAGGAACAATTTTGATTTGGCCTCTCTGCACTTGAGATTTACTATCAAAAAGGTAGAAGTCATTGTGTCTTTCTGCTAGTAAGATTGCAGGGATGCAATCTTACTTCCCTGTTCCAGCCCTTCAATAGCTTTGTAAATATGAGAAGAGGGTTGTGGTCTACTTGTGTGGTATAGTTACACATTTTGTTCATGTTGCTTTTCAAGCAACATTGAACATAAACATTTTTTACATATTTTTCTCAGTACTTTTTCCTTGTGGTAAATTCTCAGACTCTGACATACTTTGAGCTTGCCTTCAGCAATCTGTACAGATGTTTCTTATTATGATCTCCCTTGTTACATCATTTATTAGAACACTGTTTTGCTAAATGTTTGAATTAGCAAAGACATGCCATTTTGATGTTATTCAGAGATTTTTGCAGGGAAGTAAGGTAAGATATAGATGATACTCTGTTTTGAGCCCATTAGCACAGATGTTTCTGATTAGAATTTTCAGCAGCTTATAAAACCAAATAGGATTTGATAGAAGCTGGCTCTAAAGGAAGTTTTGCAAAACTTTTTAGAAAGATTTGAATCCTTAATTTGTATATATTCCCAGCTGAAGTTTAATTGTGTAGGAAAATGAATATGGAGAGCTGTTGCATAACCAGCAAACTCCAATTTGTATTTCAGAGAAACATAATAAAGTGAAAATAAATTACATAGTAATAATTGGTTTGGACTGCAGGGCTAGTGCAACTTCCAGGGAGAAAAACAAAACCTATGATTTGCCATGGTATTATTCCATTTTTATACTGATTTATGTGTATTGCATTCAAGGAAAACACAGGAAAAAGAGCAGAATAAGGACAAAGATGACTCAGGTCCCCACAGTGGTGATGCATTTCTTATTATAACAAAGCACATACAAGGAACCTATAAAAAGCGAGTACACCTCATTCAGTTGACGTTTTTCTGTGATAAAGTACCATCCATCTCAACAAGTTTTCTTTTTAATATATGGCAGATTGCTCAGTTTTACCCATCAGCACAATATCTACATGACAGTGTCCCATAGTGAGCCAGGAAAATATTATTACTCCATTACAGACTGAAGCACAGAGAGACTTAATAACTTGTTCAAATTCAGGCAGGAGGAGAAAGGCAGAGATGGGAATGGGAATCACATCCACTATTTCCCAACCTAGTACCAGGACTTGCCTGATTTCTTAAAGATGGCCTTCCCCAATACTGATGGGACCAGTGGACCACAGCTTCTGCCTATTCATCCAAGTGCACTCATTAATTCATTTTGATGTATGTGCCTTCCATGAGAACGTGCTAGCTCTCTGCAGTGCCCACCGTGGAAAAACTGCTCATGTGCAGAACCCTAGGCTGTTGGTTCCATATCTGTGCTATAAGAACAGTCAGAGCAGATGAATAACAATGAAAGGGGTTGAAAAGCCTTCCTGGCTTTGTGCAATTTTTTGTGCATTGCCAGGGTTTTCTCTGCCATTATCCCTCCCACCCTGCTTGCCTGACTCAGTGACTTCTCAAGAATGGGACCACAGTGGATTTCCTCACTCGGGAAGCTGCACTGCTTAAAACTGCATTTTTAAAGCATCTAAACCCACTATTCTGTTAATCATGTCACTATTCAATGAAAGTTTAGCAGACAAGTTTTTATTACTGTTTCTATGTTCCAGCACTCACATGCTTTATTTCCTTTTCCAACCAGTAGGTTTTCAGCCCCATGTAGCTCTGCATACCAACTACATCCTTTCCAATGCCTTCTGCTAACTGCCAGTCACATTCAGGTGTTACCCAAAAAAGCAAATCCAGCTCTCCCAGGCTGACAGACCTCTCAGCTGGCCCTATTTCCATCCTTCTATCTGCAGTATCCCAGTATGGCAGCAGGGATGCCCAGCAATGTACTTAATCAGCTCTGGGAAACTGTACCCTGAACAAGTCCTGTTGAGATACTCATAAGGAGAACATTTTACAGGAAAGGCATTATGAATTGTCAGATGAGGAAAGAAATACAGATCACTGGGAGAAATGACTTAGATCTCTCTGATGACTCATCTTTCCAATTAAAATTGTTGTTCCTACTCTTTATGGAGAGTCTGATAGTGGTATTGAAGACTAAACCAGTGATGGTTTTGGAAAGGATCAGATTTTCAGTCTGCTCACCCAACACTAATATTTATTTGCTCAGCTGTGAGAGAATATTGAAAATAGATATCTCTATTTTCAGACCTCGGTACAGATGATGTCCTCAAAACTTTGTGATATCAGGTGCCAGAATGTGCTTTGCCTTGTCTGTGTCCAAAGGATCACTTGGTGGTTACAGTCTATCAAAATACTAGAAATACATTGACTTTTACCATGATTCCAATGAAGATAGTTACAACAATTTCATTAATTAAAAACAAAATAAAATTAAAAGTAATTTTTGTCACAGTTTCCCAGAGCTTAGTATCTAACCCATTCCATTTATTGTCAAAACCTGTGTTATGTGAGTTGGGTGCTTTGTCAAATTATAAAAGTAAAAGCCCTAGGAGAAGGCTAGGAGATCATGGAGGCTGTTCCCAGGGGAGTCCAGTGGAAGGTCTGCTCTGGTGCCTTCAGCAACTTCTGGGGTGTGGAGCCCCCAGCAACTTCTCAGCAAAAAATTGCCATACTTTTTCTTCCCAGCAAAGCTAACAAGGGCATCAGTTTCATGGCCAGCTGCCATGTCTAGGGAGCTGCTGCTTTGGAGTAAACTTTGTTCAGATTTTCTGCTTGATTTGATCCAAACCAAAATCACTTTTGTGGAAAAATAAGTCTGCAAACCGGAAACTTGTTTTGTATTCAGATTTACTCTGAATTTTTTTGAAAATTTGGGCCTTTTGGATTCTTAATTTGAATTAAAAGTATACAATAATATAAGTAGCCAAACATGAAAACATAACTAATAAATAATCAATTGCTAGAGATTATAAGAAAAGCCAGTATGCCAAATCTAGAAAAGATACACATCAAAAGTCTGGGTATGAAAAGAAATTATCGTTTTGGAGATTTCCGAGTGTCTTTTCTGGACACATATTTTTTCAAACCTTACATTAACATTGTAAGAAGTAGGAAATCTCCATTAAAAAAAATGGAAAACCCACACATATTTCCTGACATTTCCTGAGGACTTAGGAAGGGTGCCAAATGTTGTGAGGTTGTGATAAAGGCAGGGATGTTAGCAACATCAAGAGCAAGAATAGCTTTCTGCAGGCACTGCTGTTCTGACAAAGCAGTGTGATATATCTTGAAGAATAACCCCCTTTACTATGCTCACATGCTGAACTGACACTTCTAATTTTTTTCTGATTTGAGTTGTACCCACTGCTTTTGTGCATTAGTCAATTTGTATCTCATTGTTTTCAATTGTGCAAAGTAAAATTATCCATGTGCAATGTAAAATTCAATGATATGGTAGAACAAATGCTGCATAATGTTGCTTATATATTGCATTCGTAGTCAATAAACTGATAGTCTTGATCAAATGTAACAAGCAAATAATGATGGTACATTGTGTTTTTCTCAGGTACCACTGGCCAGAGAAAATGAATTGCTGCTGAAGACGTCTTACACCCAGCCTGGGATTTGCCATCTATTTCACAATATTAATGCTTTTAAATGGGCATTCCTAATGTTTGATGCATGAGGAAATACTGCACATTATCCAGCAGCAAGTGCTGGATCCCAGCTCTTCTGGAACTTTAGTCAGAACAAACCTGTGTGTGGTGTCTGTGTCTAAGCAGGTCCTTGTCCTAAAACAACATATATTTGCCAGAAAGAAAATAATCTTCAGAAAAAGGTGCTGTACCCATGCCCAGGACATGGTGCAGATTTTCAGAGCTTTTCCATTTTCTTCTGCAGCCTTGTCACTGAGGAGTAAAACTGACAGGTGTAATTATTCTGGAGGATCCACTGTGGTTTAGTTTGCTTTGAAACCATTTAGCATTATGGATGTTATTCCAGACAAGTAAGGCCTGGAAATTGATGCTTGCATAGAGAGGATACTGTGGAATAGTTGTTACAGAGCAGCTTATTTCATGGGAGTAGTTATGGCCATTAACATCCCTGGCCAGAAAAGCCTCATCAGCAACCACCACCTGAACCTCTCTGGTGGGTAATAGCAGTCATTGACTGAGTACCTCACTCTGCCAGTCCCTTGTGAAATTATTTATTGGAATAGCCCACAACTTGTTGCGTCTTATTTTTTATTGGGAAGAGGAACCTAACTCTCATTTGAATATCCTTATTTTTGTTTCTGTGGAAGTCTCCAAGCAGTACTGTGTTGTATTTATATGCCTAACAGTTGGAGCCTGCACTTTCTCTTCAGTGCAGCTCAGGAAGCTGGATATTGTAATTGACTAATAAGTCATGTCTTAGACCAAATTGTAAGTCAGGCTCTGTTAGGTGGATCCCAGAATTCTATAGAATTTTATCTAAATAAAAGCTAGATGTGAAATGTATTGTTGCATGTTGATGAACTTTCCATAAACCTATTACTGCAACTGCCTACTTACATTTCCCATATTCCAAAAATAAACTCCTTCACTACTAGCCTTGTCTCATATACCTAAATAAAAGTATAAAAAATAAAAATTGAAAGCAGCCTAATCTTTTTACAATCCAGCCTCATGGGAAAAGCTCAGCTGAAGTAAATGGGAAAGACTAAGGGATATAAGATGAATTTTCATTCTAACCAGACATATAAACTAAGACATGAAACTAAGCAGATGGTTAAATAAATGTGGGTATTTTTAATTGTAGCACAAAAAGGTGAAATTCAGTTTCATAAAAACTACTTATATTATGTATTTGAGGGTTTGCTTGATTTCCTGGGCATTTTAGTGGACTTGATGCTAGAGACCATAATAATGTGGACATTGAAAGCAATAAAATCCTTACACTTGTTTTGAAAATATATCATATTTTCAATATATCAATATATCAAAGTGATTTTGATATCCTTTCCAAAAAATGTTACTTGTGAAGTGCATCCCTTGAAAATGATAGCACAGTTGAGCATTTTTTGTTGAACGTTAATATTTTTCAGCAACTAGGCAACTGGCATATCTTGGATCTCTCCAAGATATGTAGGAATTTGTTTACTTTTTTTAGCAAGTAATGTAGTCATCAACAACAATCTTGGATATGCAATCAGCAGGAACTTGTATCTTCTGCTACCTTATTAATGCACATTATTATTCACAACCTCCTGCAGATCTAAAATACTACTGGCTTCTGAAAACTTAAGAAGTATGGGGGAATATTAATGCACAGATCAAGAAAAGAACATTGATGTCTGAGCACCTAAGATTCTGCATTGTCCTGTATTTTGCATCAGTGTCACCTTATACTAATGTTCAGATTAGAAACATTTCACAAGTATTCTCTTTACTTTTTAGAAAATTTCATGATAAATCAAAGTGCAAGTGGGCATCAGACCTGTGAAACTTCAGTTATACAACCAAGAGACAAATTACACACCCAAGTTACACACCCAGGGCAAAAATATTGTTCATTAGGATTGTGTGGATGCAGCTAAGATTATTAAGATAGATTTAGTTTATCAACTGCTTTAAAAGAATATGCATAATAGTAGATAGTTTAAAATCTGTTGATAAAAATCTGTATCTGCCCTGATGACTGGCAAGGCATATCTTTTGCCATTCAAAACTTCTCTCAGCTAGGAGAAAATGAACATTCATTTTCTGCTTTCACAGAAAAGCGGTTTGTCTATTAGACTAATAAATGAATGAGGACGAGGAGAAAGGTAAAAAGATATTGGAGACTTTACTGCATTTTTGTTTTTCATTTCAAGAAGATGACTGGCTGTTGTGAACAGAACCATAGAAGTGGTCTGAGAAGATGGTAACACCCAAGTTTCCTGGGAATAAAACAAGGAAGGTCCAATCTGTGTGTCACGGTGTGGCACACTGGAGCCAAGTGCTCAGGTGCTCAGCAGTTCAAGATGGGCCAAAGTACACCAGCATCTGGAGAAACGTAAAGTAGAATAACATGGCAAGCCTGAAGTGCAGATGTCTCCTGGGCTGCTTTCAGCTCTTCTGTTGCTTCAAATTTACATTGAATTGTATTCAATAGTTACATTTTGCCTTCACTGTGCTGAGATGGCCAAGCCCTTCACTGTCTCTGCCTCCCTCCCAACAGCATGTGGTAACAAAGGTGCACAGAGTTCACCTAACTTTTATGTGTCTCCTTCTTGACTGCAAATCTTCTGCTGTGCACAGCAACCCACTCAGCCTGGTTAGTAGTTATCTAGTCAACTTGAGAAACTTTAAAATTAATTGTGCATTCTAAACTAGCTGTGGAAATCAGTAGGTTCCTTGAAGAGCTAGTTCATTGCTCTCAGGTGAAGGGTGACATGAATCCTGACCCCTCTCCACCTACAAAGTGAATTTGGGTTACCAGCTTAGATTGGATATCTAACCTTAGATGGCTAAATGTAACATAAATATAACGTGTATTTGGGAATTTTGTCCCTTGAACACAGTATTTCTAATTGCTCAAGTCACTTGTTTTTGAACTTAAGAGGAAAAAAAAGCTTCTTCAGGATTGCTCATTTCTCTTATATTCTTTTCTCTAAACGCTATCTTAAGGTTTTAGCTACATGCTGACATAAACCTCAAAGTCTGCAAATTATAACATTATTTGGATTCTTTAAAACTTTATCCAAAGCAGTCAATTTACATGTTTTTTTATTCTGGTTCTCAGGTTCCTTCCAGAATTCCTCTGAAAAACTGAGCTTATCAGATATTGCCAGATTCTTTTACCATCCAGGTATGAACAAGTCATAATGACCTTAAATCCTACAATTTAATTGGAAGCATCAACAAATTAAAAATCTTTCTCTTCATTACCCAAGGTATCTACAGCAATGATATTTAGAAACCATCGCTGACTGTAAAAAGCCAAATAATTTGTCATTTTATAGTTACAGAAATCTTTGTATTACCATTGTGAGCTGTTTCCAGTTTACAGAGAGACTGAAGTTACGATCTCCACATACAGTTGATCACAACTGCAGCAGTGAATTTTCTGCCTCTTTCTTCCTCCATCTGTCTGCCTCCCTCTACCCCTAATGAACCAGCTGGTCATTAAAACTCGCAGCCAAGTATACAAGGAGTAAATTACTGCCCTCTGCTTTGGAAAAGCCAAAAATACCCACAAGTTTGTTGATCAGCATGTATGTCTGTCAATCAGCGTGTTCCAAACTCGGAAGCAGACAATGCATGTGCTACTCTGAGGGGTTGGTAGGGATGCTGAGTGGAAACCTGGGATGCAAGACACTTTTTCAGGGGAAAAGGGGCATGTGAGATGCTTAACTACAAGAACTATCCCTCTACTGCTCGTGTTGTTTCTCTCTTGCTAGTGAAGGTGAGGGATGAGAATCAGAGCAGCCAGAATAATAGAACTGTTGGGTTTTATGTACTTGAAGTTGTGATGGAGAGTGTATGTGAGCACATAATGTCATACACCTGAGAGCCATGAATCAGAGGTGAAAATACGTGTTACACACTAAAAGGCAATGTGTCATATTAAGTAGAGAAGTGAGGTGAGGATTTTTATTTAAGAAGTCTCTATTCTGTTAACCTTTACATTTTGAAGGGAATCAGAATGTAGAACTAAAATGCTATGGCAGCAGAGTGTAAATAAAAGCAGAGAAGATTATACTACAAGCACAATCAAGAGTTCAGCTGCAGGAAGCAGACAAGACCAGCTTGCCTCTGCCATATATTTTAGTTTTATCCAAGACAGGTTAGGAGACCTGTCTACTGCCCCAGCACAGGACATCTTGTGCATCTTATGTGCCCCAGCATGAGCTATGGGCCCGAAAAACTTTGTATTTCTGGAAAGAATAAGAGTTTGCAGAGTTGTTCAACAATCAGACCAAATGGTATGCACAGTTGTACATGCAGCTTCTATTCCAAATAGTAGCCAATTTAGCTAAAATATTGAATCTGGTTCCATGCTGGATCTGTAGTGGGAACTGCCAGGGATTACAATGGTCTTCAGGGTACCACAGGATCTTTGGCAGGGGTGATTCCTGAAGATACCTTGATGTCCTGAAGATACTGTACTTTGTGGTGCCTTGCCATCTTCTCTCCAGAGCATGGCTTTCAAGTTCCTCAAGGTCAGTCGCTTGTTCTTTTGAGTCCCTGTCTGCTGAAGTAGCTGCAGATTTGGAAGGTGGAGCAGGGGACACTGAAGAGTGAGTGTTATAACTAGAACAGAGATTTGGGAAAGAATCTAAAAGAAGAGGCTATTCAAACTACACTCCTTCTACCCTGTGACCTTAACGTTTCTGGAGACTAAATTTATGATTGCTGGCCACATTCTGGCCAATCCCTAGTTTTTTCATTGTCCTAGAGATGAATGTCCTCCTCTATCAATGGAAAATACTTTTGTATTCCTTCATCACAGGGGCCTAAACTTAGAAGACTACAGTTTCAGTATTTTCTCCATGAGTCACAACATTATAAAGCACATGTTATCAATTCTCTATGTTACTGCTTATAAGGGAGAATATATCCATGGCAATAAAAATAAACGTGCAAGGAAAATTGAAGTTCATTAACAACACAATTTCCATAGTGATTTTGCTCTGACAAGATCTAGAGAGATAAATATCAGAAGGTATGTTGCCCTGTTGTTTTGTTTTTAAATGAAGCCCAGAAGGAACAAGGGGAAGGAATGGAGACTTGAAAACCTAAATATGAATGATCAGTTATTATCAATATATATTCTCAATAATAAGTTCTATCATGGAAGGACAGATAGGTCTGCAAATCTGTCTTCTAAATGTCAATATGTTAAACTGATTCTGTCACTGACAGTCTGGAGTGCTTGTTTGTGTATTTTCTGTTTGTCTATGAATCACAGATAATTCAGGATGAAAAATTACAACAAACTCCTTCATCTTAAGTCACATCTGGACTTTTTCTTGCAAAATTTCCTTTTATATTTTTTCCAGTGTGTTTATACTATCCCTAGAGATGAGGTTCTATTATATCCCTTTAAAGACTATTCCATGGTCCAATAGACCTTATCATTATTAATACAGTTTTCTTCCTATTCAGCCTGAACTGTTCTGTCTGTATCTTCTTGTTATAATCTTGTGACACATCTCCCTCCTTGATATTTATGCACCTCAAATGCTTAGAGATAGCAATTGTGTCTTCTCTTCCTGGTTTTCATTTAACATGCACATGAATGTAATATATATTAAGTGCAAAAAGTGTATCTTTAAAGAATGGATTTTATACTAAGGAAAAATTGTCTTAGCTCAGCTACAGCTAGGAGACCTTTAGCACAGGTAGTGGGAGACAATTTAGCTCTTTAAATTAATTAATGTGATGTCCTTTGTGCTTTTAGGCAATGCAGCTACATTATTATGGTATGCTATATACATAAACAACATTTAATCTCATTCTTTTTCTTGCATAGCACTTTCTTGTGAAAGCAACAGCTTTGCTCAAAGGATTTGTTCTGAAGATTTATACATTTATAAACATTTTAGGATTAATATTCGAAGTGTGCTTGCTGTATTTGTTCTTTATGATGAACCTCTCAACATTGATGCAGTGCTCCTTTGCAAACATCTCTGTGTAATTTATTTATCTTGATATATAAAGCCTGAAAACATTTTTCTGTGTACGAATTTAAAAATTATTAGATTATAAACTTCCACTGATAGAAAAGGGAAGCTGAGGCACAGGGGAGAACATTATTTCCTCACAGGCACACACTATGTGCTATTTGCCAAATTGAGTGAGACAAATTTGGGACTGGAGAATAAAATGCTTAGATTAATGTTTATGTGTATGTTTGCATCTATGAGAGAGAATTTAACAATGGAATCTGTCTCTGATTGTCAGAACTCCTTCTGAAATTGCTGTTCCTCATTCTTTTTAACACAAACCATGGCAGATTTACATACTTGTAGTTGAGATCTCTGCGTAGTGAAACATGATCTTCCTGGCACACTTCCAGAGTCCTAAACTTTTGAATTGTAATCCCACATTTATCTGTGATGTTCATTTGGGTAATTTCTCTCTTTGGGCCAGAGAAATCCCTGGACATTGGGTGCCCCAGGTGGCAGCTCTGCTCTCTATCTAGGATGAAGCTGAGCAGAAATTCAGAATCTGCCCATAACCCCTTCCTCTGGGTGAGACCTGCAGGCTCATGGAAAAGTGACCCTCCAGCAATGCTCAGGGGCAGGAGCAAATTAGCACTTTGCCCTTGCAAGCAGTGTGGACACAACTAGTTCCAGTGACATGGCAAAAGAAATTTTGGGAACACAGCTGGGTTTGGCTGGCCCAGACCACTGTCCAGAGCATGCTGTGCTTACACACCTCTGTAAGCCCAAGGCATTGGTACTTCTCAGCTTTCAAGGTGCTCAATTACCTCTGTAAATCCATCTTTTTGTGCATCTCTTCCTTCATGGTACTTTATGGTAAAAATATAGCTTCTGTCACTGGACACTATCCCAAAATGACCTTAGAAATTATAAATATCAGCAGGGCACAAAACTACCTTACAGCACTAAAAGTTGTTGATTCCAAACTGGGTAAGCAATTCCCACTGTGAGAAACCCCCACAGATATGTTACAGGTTCTAAATCATATTCAAGCTGCAACCTACTATGTGCAGTGGAAAGTTAATGAATGTGCTACTATTAAAAATAATTATTATGGAAGTATAATGTTAAGCAAGAAGCTCTTTGCTTTGTTTTCAGGAAGGTTATGCCCTTGGCATTTTTAATGCACAGCTTTTTCATCTTATTATTTGCCTTTCATTTCCTGCTCACAGTACGACATCCTAAGTGCAGTGCTTCTAACACATTATGAGGACTTAGAATATTCAAACTCCTGTGGCCTCTTGTTGTCCCTCTCAGTCCTAACCCCAGAAACATTACCCCAGCAAGTATTTTCAGGAGTGTGTTACCACTCAATTGTAGTATACATCACAATATTAAATCATATTTAAATAATTCTGAAGAATAGTTGTTATCTACAGACTCAGGTTAAGTAGTTAATGTGTTATGTTCATGCCAGATGGGATGCAAAACCTGGTTGGTGACAGCACTTTATTAGTAGGAGAGAAAAGATGCAGGGTATGTAAACAGGATTGGTGTCTGAAGGCATTGCAAAGCTTCACAGAATGTATGTAGGTGGGATTTTTCATCAGGATAAAATGATGTTAAGTGAAAGATAATAAAAAAGAATCTATCCTGATGATAATGAAGAAAGGGCAGATAAATTTAGCTAAGTACACTCAGACAGGACGGGAATGGGAAGAGGGACAGAGGGACTGTCCAGAAAATTAAAATTGTGTGATGAAAAAGAAATTGGATTTCACCTGGGGTCAGTGCTGTGACTCTTGTGATGGACTTTCAAGGTTTGAATGCAAGAGTTAGATATAATTTCCAGAATGATATGCATCTCTGGTATTAATTCATGCCCTACATTCTCCACTTCAGCTCAGCTGAGGGGTGGAAGAGTGGCTAGTTCTGGGGTGTATGGAACAAGTTTTCCAGTTCCTTCAGGCTTCAAAACTGCAGCAGAACTGCTCTGTGGTGTGGGCATTTCTTCCTCTCCTCTCATCCTTGTTTCCTAGATTCAGATATCTACTAGTACATTTTTGAGTGTGGAGATTGGTTACCACCAACATGCAAGTCATTCCTTGTCATTTCAAGTGCATCTGGAAGGGATGAGGAAGGTTTTTGCTTCTTTACTTCCAACTATTTCTCTCATCACTGGAAAGTTCAATTTAGAAATTTTAATATGGCCTTTTTGATTGCTCGGTTTGAATGGGAAAGAGCTCTGTTTATTAGAGTATAATTCTTGTTCTGCTAAGAAACCATTAGAAAAGAGATCTTGAAACTTTGTGACAATACTGATATGAAAATTAAAGCAAAGGGCTTGTGAAGGAAAACAAAATCAAGAATCCCCTCTATTTTCCTGGGTCTCATCACTGCTTTGATTATATAATACTACAAGTCAGGTTCTCTTGTTTTATAATCCACAAGTTGTAGGTAATGCAATAATGGCATGCAGAAAAATGTGCCCAAAGGATCAAGCACAAATAGTGTTACAGTACTGCCCAAACCCTATCAAACAAAGCCCTACTTTACTGTCCCCATGCAAACTCAAGTCAGCTAAGGGTGTGAGACTGCATGTGTGCAGCATTGCATGTAACCTTATGTGCCTTGCTCAGGAGTCTCCCAGGGATGTTCAGTCTTTGTAGCATCTTCCTTCAGACAGAGGAGAAGGATGGGCACCCCTGGGGAGGACCCAGCCCACCCCAGCCACAAATACCTTATAGGAGTGGTTTGTCTTCCTCCACTGATTCTACAGGAGCTGAGTGCAAGTGCTATGACAGATATTAGGTATCTAAATATAGATGAGATGGATCTGAGCCAAAGAGTCAAATGGGCAACTCAGGCAAATAATCTGGAAGGAAGAGGTAGTGAAATAATCAGAACTACTAGAAATACATAACAGTGTCTCCTTGAAGCCTGAGATGATCTCTTGAAAGATTTGGTGAGGAATGCTGAAGAATGTCTTGGAGGGTGGATGTGCTCAGAGAGGATCTGGAGTCAAATAAATATGAGTAAGATGTGATGAATTCAAGAACACAATGCATATTCTGTGTCAAGCAGGTGATTTTCCTGTAGCAAAGATTTGAACCAAACAAGCACAGGAGAATTACAGTATCACACAGCCATGAATTCTTCTCTGCTGATTAGTTAGCATTTAACCATTCTTATTTTGAGTCACTGTGTTCATGATCTCAACAGTGCTGAACCTGTTTTGTGCTGAACCTTTTTTGTGCTGAACCAGAATTATTATTTTTTTTTTAATCTAAATACTCTATTGTAAGGCTTGAGAAGAAGAGTGATTCTGCCATTTGCACCAAATAAAGCAGTTCAGGGAGAACTGTGTGACACAGTGGAAGTGCACAAAATATTAAATTCAGTTTGGAACTATCTTCAGAAAAACAACAACAGGTTCCTGAGTTGCCAAAACAACTGAAGCTAATGGACTTGTTGAGTTCACCCAAATTAATCCTGGTATGAGTTTCATTTTGAGATAAAACCTCATGAGTCTGACAGAATTAAATCCTTTCCAGCTAGCTCAGTATAACTTTGAATCATTAACTGAGTTATGATAAAGACCTAATGGTAACACTCTTAATTGTTTCCTTTTGGATTGTTTTACAGTGAAAAGGAGCTACTCTTTTGGTGGACTGGCAAGTGATGGGTGAGTAGCAGATGTGGTTAGAAAGAGGATGACTGCTAAAGTAATAATGTCTTAAATTCCATTTAAAACTATTTCAAGATCTAGCTGCCCAAAGGGGTGAAAAGATTCCTTTTGCAGTTATAAATTTCTCATTCTTTCTTCCCTGGAGAATCATAGAAGTGATGGAGAACATAATATAGCAATTAAGTTCTGCAGCTAAATTCCTCAGCAGAGATGTGTATTGTAGCAGGCAAAAAATATGTTTTTATACAGTTGTAAAAGAAAGTATAGAAAACTACCAACAAATCCTTGCACTGACTGTGAATGATCCCTGTCATGATACAGAAATACTGGAAGAAATGCATATAAACCCTGCTTCTCACAAATATCCTTCAGTATTTTACCTCAGTTCAGAGGATTTTCACCTGTGTTAGTCTGGAGAGTCACCACTCCAGGGTAATGCATTGCAAGGCTTTTTGAAAATTATTGTCAGTTGTTTGTCATGTTATGCAGGTGGCAAGAGGAATTGCATTTATTACGTAAATCAAATGTTGTAATGGGGTTGATAAGGAAGTATCACAGAATCACAGAATTGTTTAGGTTGGAAAAGACTTTTAAAATCATTGAGTCAAACTCTTAATCCAGCACTAACAAGTCTACATCTAAATCATGTCTGTAAGTTCCACATCTACACATCTTTTAAATACCTCCAGGGATGGTGACTCCCACTCACCAGTGTAGCCTGTTCCAATGCTTGACAACCCTTTTAGGCAAGAAATTTTTCCTAGTATTCAATCTAAACTTCCTTTTGCACAACTTGAGGCCATATCTTTTTCTACTACTTGTTGGGACAAGAGACCGACCCCCACCTGGCTATAACCTCCTCTCAGGGAGTTGTAGAGAATGATTAAGTCCTCTTTGAGCCTCCTGTTCTCCAGATAAAAACACTCCCAGCTCCCTCAGCTGCTCCTCATCAGATGTGTGCTCCAGACCCTTCAAAAGCTTTGTTGCCCTTCCCTGGACACCTTCCAGCACCTCAACATCCTTCTTATAGTGGAGGGCCCAAAACTGAACACAGGGTGTGAAATGTGGCCTCACCAGTTACTCATAGAGGCCAGGATGCCATTGGCCTTCTCGGCCCCCTGGGCACAGCTGGCTCATGTCCAGCCAGCACTGACCAGCACCCTGTGGTCCTTTTCCCCTGGGCAGCTTTGCCTCCACTCTGCCCCAGCCTGGGGTTGGCGCTGCCTGGGGTTGTTGTGACCCAAGGGCAGATCCAAGGCACTTGGCCTTGCTGAACCTCACACAATTGGCCTCAGCCCATCAATCCAGCCCATTCACATCTGTCTGCAGAGCCCTCCTACCCTCCTGCCCAGCTTGGTGTCCTCTCCAAACTCACAGAGGGAGCACTGGATCCCCTTGATCCCAGGCTTATCTCTAGCAAGTGTGGTTTTATCCCTTTCCCCCTCCAAATCCAGCTGAGAAACTGTATCTGACACAGGAACTACTTGAGAGTCTTGCCTAATTGTTGTGTCAATCTGACTTGTTTGTTGAGGCAGCCAACTTCATCCCACTAATGCATTCTGTATCTGTTTTCAATTGCCAATTTCCGAGCTGTATCTCATGGGGGGGAAAAAAGCTTTTTTTAAAACACAAACCACACTCCATGAGTTGATTAATTCAGATGAATGACATTATGGAAAGTTAAGAAAAAATGAGCTCTGACTGACAAAGTTTAATAAGATTACTACTTCAACATTTAGCCTTCTTCATTTCTTGCTGCTTTCTATTTCCTTTTGGAAAAGGACAAGAAGGAAAAATGAAAAATATAAAAAGTAAATAAACCCTGATTTTCCCCAATGGATTATTTTGCTTTTATTTTGGACTTTAAAAACTATAGTTTTATAAGGAATTTCTAGCTTTCCTATCACCTGACCATTTCATTTAAAGGTTACAGTGTAGCATTTTATGAATATCAAGAAAGAATATCCAAGATTCTGTGAAGAAGTTAACCAGAAGTAAAGTGAGCGAGGCATTGAAATAATGAAGCCTTCATTTTGAAATACCTGGTTTATGAATATTCTTGACACGAATTAGTTAAGATACAGTAAAAGTGTCTCCAGGTGTCTAGCCTTCTGGTTAAAGTTGAAAGTGTAACAAAGTAGAAATGTGATGACTCTTTCTTGTACTTGTGTTCCTGTAAAGTGCAGTGACCATAAAATATGTTCTCTGCTGCTGCAGGAATAGAGCATCCCTCTGACATAATGATAGGAGTACTGGTAACTTTGTATTGATCCCAATAAACTCTTGAGTAATATTTATTTATGCTGTTGCTAGACTTCATCTTTTCATTCATAGAGACAATAGAGGCTGCAAAATATTCACTTAAGTCATTCTCCCCTTTGGAGGTCTCAAAGCATTATTTCCATTAAAAAAAGACTTAATACTACTATGGTTGTCATTTGTTAAAATGCTAAAAAAACATTTTTAATAGTAATATACTGTATTTTTTCTCTCTAAATGAAATACTGCTCTTAAGCCAGTTTTCAGAAGGAAGACACTAATCTTCCTTGCTTTTTGACCCAACTGACTATGTATAATTGCATTCTTATAAAAGATTCCTTTGCAAAACAGTCAGTGAACTCAGAGTCTTGAGCCTATCAGCTAAACTGGTGGTGTGGGACCAGCAAAGGGTGCTGCAGAGAAGAAAAATGAAAAGAAGACGACATCTGAAAGTTGAATACTTCAGTTCAATAGTTCATTTTTATTAGCACTGTGTTTTAATATGCACTTGACTAGCCAGCCATTTATTTTCTCACAACAAGCTCACATAAGGGGAAAAATGGATGAAAGATTAGAGCCAATCTTCAAAGAAACTGGCACAATATTAACATATGAATTGAAATCTAATCCATATTTTAGATTACTGAAGAAAACAAGTAAATGTGAAGTGCTTGAATGATAATGGGCTCCAAAAATACATTGATGTGGCCCAAGAAGAAACTGGGAATGGACAGCAAATGTTTAGGATTTAAAGATGGTTGAAAAACAAAAGGTGATGTTTTAATTCCCAAAAGCATGAAATGCATATATTAAAATTTCCATCTATTCCTAGGGAGTCACACTTAGAGAAGTCCAAACTAAAAGCCTGATTCTTCTCATTCTACTTTAGACATGGGAAGAACAACTTGAGAGCAAAATTTTACTGATTTGGGATGGCAGCGACCTTACAGGGTAATCCTGGAGAATGTGATTAATGAAACCAAACCTGTTTAACTCAGGTCTAAACTTTGAAGCCTCACCTTCAACTCATTCAGCTTAAATCTGATCTGACCACAATCACTGTCTATCTATCTATAACAGATAAAATGAAAACAGATGGGAAACCTCTCTCCTACACAAACTCTCCGTACAATTCACCAGTGCCCTATTACCACTGCAGCTGAAATTTCTAGTAAGATTAAATTCAGCACCATTGGCACTGAGAAAAGGTCATCTAAAGCCTGAATATGGCTGATAGGCACTCTGACCTGCCCACTGACAATGTTTTATATTGTTGCCGGTTCCTACAACATCTGAACAGATTCCTGAGAAAATAGACTGGCCCTACCACAAAACCTGTAGTGGAAATATTAAGATTCTGCACCACATGACTGAAAAATTTAATGAAGTTGGATTTGGGGCAATTCAGAAAAGGAAAGGCTATAATTTCCTTTTGAAGTAATTTTCTGGGAAAAAATATTGTAGAAAATTTATGAAGTATTGTCTTTTCATTGTCAGATTCTGGTTTTATCCAAGCCTACTTAAGGTCTAGTTCCCTAACTAAAGAATGCACAAGCATACTTCACAAGCTATTTTTCTTCAGAGAAATAATGAAATAATTGTCTGCTACACAGTTGTTCATTACATAAAAAATAAATAAGCAATTGGGCAATGAATGAAATATATTAGATTTTGGGTTTCTTAGTATTTATTTTTTCAAAGCACATGTGTTTAACTGAGAGCAAAACCAAGGTCTAAAGTATGAATTTATACTATGAAAAAGAAAATAAAACTGACAATTCTTTCAGTGTGATTGAAATTAAGGACTATTTTTTCTGAGTTACTTTATTTGCAAGACAGTTCCAATCTTAGAGGAATCAGGGAAGGTACTCTTTTAAAGCAGCAAAGACTGGAGAAATACCTGGCCCCATAGGACCAGGTTTATATCAACATTTCTAGACTACAAAGAAACTTCCAGTGTGTCACAGTTGGCATCCCCCTTCGCTCTCTAGCTAATCCTACTGCTGAGTTATTAATCCCTATATGAAGATGAAGAGGTAATACACTCTCAAATTTCCTTTTTCACATTTAAATAAAATGATGCATTTGCTAGAAGAACCAGGCTGAAAAATTTATCCCTGAAGTTATAGGAGAAAGAAGCTGATGGAAGGATTTTAAACAGCATTTGAGGATTTATCCTGGCTATAAGCAGAAATATTGACCTTACAAAGAATAACCTCATACGAGCTGATGATAAAAAAACCCGACCCTGTCCAGAGTCCAGGGGTCAGCACTCTGCCTAGCTGCAAGGTCTGTGTGCAATAAGCCTGGAATAGCAGTAAAGAATGAAACTCTCCAGGGGGGACTTAATAGCATTACACTGAGGGGAATATCTGCTTACAAAGGCATCGCAGTTTAAGCAATGAAAAATATCAAAAGAAAGGAAACAACCACAAGATATAATTGGAAGAAATGAGGGGCACTCAACCCTGGTACTTGACTGCCCTGAACAGCCAGTGCCTGTTCTGGGGCTCAGCTTGAAGGAAACCCAGGACAAAGCTGAGGCCTGGGTCAAAACACAAATGCATGATTTTGAGCATATCAATTGCCCACTAATGAAATAAGTAAAACCCTTGTGGGCTTAGGCTTGATTTAGTGGCACTGCTTATATAGTGAAGTTACTCATGTGCTTAAATGGCTCCCCTGTATTGAGGTCTGAACCTGACTGGTTGTAATGGAGTGAAGTTTGTTACAATCTCTTGGCAGTGTTGTGATCCGCAAGAACAAACCCTAAGAGGCTCTGAGAAGACTGCAGCAGACAGGCACCATTCTCAGAAAGTTGCCAACACTTTTATTCCCCTTCACAGAGCCCCAGAATGGCTGAACTTTGGAGGGATCTCTGGAGATCACCTGGCCCCACACTCCTTCTCAAGCAGGGCCATCTTATGGAAAGTCACATCACACTAAAACCTGATCAGGAAGGTCTGTTAATGTAGAAAAGCATTTATGGGGCTATGCATGGAAAGCTGCTTTACAGCTGTTTTCATTTTTCTGAACACAGAAAAATTTTTCTGATTTAGCATTTTCCACGACCACCTGAAGGGGCCTGATGGCCTGGATCGGTGGTTTTTCTTTTGTTATCAAAGTCCCATACCAGAGAAAAAAGGAGTCTGACCTTTAGCTTCAGTTTCTCGTGTTGTTTATTAAGGTCTTATCTCAAACTTCGAGCATAGCCTGATACCTGGCTTGGTGCTGTGAAATCTAGGCTGCACAAAGGCCCTGAGACCTCGAGTGCAGCCTGTTTTAAAGACTTTTTACCCAATTAACTGTTACAACGTATGATGTTTATAATTCTGTACCAATAACTATCATTTATTTCTAACACATTTCTCTTACTTCAGATCTATTCTGCTAATCATTCTGTGCTACCACTATTACAGAACATGGAGAAAAGGAAGAAGAAAGAGAGGCCTGGGGCACTGCCTGAAAATCTCTATCTTGCTTCCATTTATCTCTATGCTACAAAATCCAATACTACAAATTTTTACCTTGTGATAAACTAAACTATAATCTATTTTATACTTTTGATATTTTCAATTCATCTGGGAGTGTTGGAAGCTTCTCCTAAGGACACAGATCAGAGACTGTGTCCTCTTGGGGTCCCAGTGAGGGTCTCAGACCCCCCAGGGCAATTTGAGAGGTTTTCCAACTATCTTGGACTCCAACAAACACTAAATTCAATTAAAAGAATAAAATCAGCAGCAAATAGTTAAGGCCAGTATTTATTTCCTAAATCTGTGTTGTCTGTAATAAAAGTAATCATCCCTTTAGATTTCTCTACAGTTTTCCTAAACATTTTATAAAGCAGTCTGAGAATGCCCATAGGAATCTGTCATCAGGCTCGTGCCCTTGTGCATGTTATTGCTAGGATATTTTCCATCTTGCAAGTGTTTAGAAATGTCAGTTTCCAATAAAATTTTCTCACTGAAAATTGAAATTCAGTTATGACAGTATATTTCTAAATCTAAAAGTGAACCAAACAGTTTTCATGGCATTGTCTCTCTGCTCAGTCAGTCTTACAATTTTAGCTTTTAGCACAAGAAAAAAAAATAAAAAGATATGTGAATAAGAGACCTTTGCCTGGTGTTCATCTTCTACATTTTCTGAAGTACTTAAAAATTGCTTTTGTTCCCTTCCCCTAGTACAATATTATTTGAGATTCAGTCTTCTGAATACCCAATATGTCCATATTTTCTGTTTGACATTTTTTCTCTATGAATACTGGATAGGATTTGCTTATTATAATAGTGTGAACTTTAGAAAAAACAGTGATATATAAATAAATCTTCTGATTATTTTCCAGTTTCCAGCAGCATGAGACTTGAGATGTAGATGAATATCTCTAGCAGTTGAGAGAAGAGAATATTTACTACTGTACATCTTAGAAGAGGCTTGAGGGAATTTGCCTGTAGGAATTTATAAAAGACAGCTCACAGATAGTAAACCAGAACAAATGAGAGATACAAGAAAGACAAGGTTCAGGGATGTAAGAATAGCAGTCCTTCTAAAAGAAGGTAATTTGCATTTAAATACCAGAAGCTAGAGTGAGCAAATAAGAAAAAAATTCCCACTCTTTACCCCCCAAGACTAGTGTCAACCAGTGTGAAAATAAATAATGAGATGTATTATTAACTGTCCTGGGTTGGAAAGTAGGACGTGACCAAAAGCATGTATTCCATCACCATCTTCATGAACCAGGTGGGGCAGTGCTTCCTGCCTCCCCCCCTCAAGGCTATTTTCTGTTAATGGCCCATCAGTGCCTTCCCCACGACTCACAGATAAGCTGCCCCTGGACTATCTCCTGATTAATGGCTCATCAGTGCCTTTGTGAGAAGCTCCACCAGAACGAGGACCCAGGCACTCAATCCTGGATATAAACTGGAATTTTAAAAACCATAAGTGGGCCTTTTCCACTGGATTTCCCAGAGGACAAGGGCTACAGAGCTACCACCAGACCTTCTGAGGAAGACCAGACCTATCTCCAGGATCACCTCTTCAACAGGACTACATCCATCACTTTCAGGAGAACTGCAGCCACCATCTTATCGGACTGGCACTGTCCCCTGACTAACAGGGGGTCAGGTTGTATCTGACATCTATCAGCTTAAACCAGTATTTTCTCCTGCCTTGTTTTATGTATGTGTGTATATATATATATATAAAACATGTATTGTTATATATATATATGTGTATATATAATCATTAGTAAAGAACTATTATTCCCACTTCCCATATCTCTGCCTGAAAGCCCTTGATTTCAAAATTATAATAATTTGGAGGGGAGGGAGTTGCATTTTCCATTCCAAGAGAAGTTTCTGCCTTCCTTAGCAGACACCTGTCTTTCAAACCAAGACATTAACATTGTACATACACAGGAGAAAATACAGCTATACAAGTATGTGAAAATTCCCTCACTGCTATTGGACCATGCACTTTGACATATAGGTTATAAACGCTGCTCTGGTGAAAAAATCTGTTTATCTGAATGTAGCTCACTGAGGAGGGCAGTGAGCCCTCAGCGCAGGAGACATCTGTGTCCCTGTGGAGGGACGAGACCCAAAACAAGCGAGCCTGAAGTGCCCCCCCAGAGGCAAGCCCTTCAGCAGCCAGGCCCTCTGGCTCACAGCCAGAAAATGTAACAAACTCCCAGCATGCCGTCCAGAAATGTAAAATTTTTGTACCCTATTGGTCCTTCCCCTTTTTCCTGCCCTTTCTCCGCCCCCCACTTGCCCTATATAAACCCAGCACCCTCTACCTTCCCTGAGCCTGCTCCCCGAGAGCTTGCGCGGCTGGGCCTTAATAAAGGACCTCTGTGGGACTCTCATAGGCTACTCTGTCCCCTTCCCTCCACGTTGGCCTGAGGCTGCAAGAGCTTGAGATCACCAAAGAGCTGAAGCCATGCCCGGCGAGGTCGCAGTGCCTGTGTGCCCCAGAGCATGTCCTTCTCAGGACGCTGCTGGGGAAGGCCACGGCACCCAGCACCGCTGCTATGACAGCTCACAGCCCTCACACCAAGGAAATCATAAGGAGCAATAATGGATTCATGAACACTCATGGAAAAACAAAATAACCTCACACAAAAATTCCACATACCCAAAAAAGCTGGTTGGTGGAAGGTTGAATGCCACCATGTGTTGAAAATCTCTGTATGTGTGAAAGATTTGAAAAATTTATAGTGGGTCTTGTGTTGCAGTCAGCCCTGA
>VZTN01026415.1:0-45811 GCA_013400515.1 Erpornis zantholeuca
AGCCATTTAAGGCATCAAAAGGATGTGACAGAAGGTCACACACACATACCTGCACTCTGGCTAGGGCTGGGGGTAGCTGGGTCTTGAATTGATAGATGTCCTGGGGTTTTTAAACCTGCCCAGCTCCACCCAAGATAGGTTTGACAAGCAAGGCAGAGTCAATCTTTCAGAAGAACATTCCATCTTCTGTGCTTGTTTCTGTCAAAGGGAATGATTAGGTTGACTCTAAATGATATTGTTGTCCTTAAAAAGTCATAAGGAAATCTGCTGTGAGCCAGCCTGCTGTTCCCCTGAATACAGAAACCTGCCTGTTTGTTTCCCAAACAGTCATTTGCTGCAGACAAACAGAGTAAAAGGAAATAAATGGCACCAAAGAGTGATTGAAAGAGTGGGAGAGCTGGGAAGCACTACTGGAGCAGCACAGCCAGGGCTCTCCTGCAGCCCCATGTCCAATTGCAGAGTACACTGGGTGGTTCTTGGATTTGCTGTTGTTTGGAGCTGATGAGGTTTAGAAGAGTCACAACAAAATTTTCTGTTTAGAAGTTATTTTGTTCCCATATCATATTAGCTGTATTTCCCTTCTGTCATTGTCATTTACAAGAATATTGACATATAAACCAATGTTTGTTTTGTTAAGCTCATTTTCTTTTCCTACCTATTTCCCTTCTGAAATCATGAGGTGAACTATTTGCAGAAACAATATATTTGATAAATAAACTCCTTTTCCTTTTCACAAATTATCTGGGAATAGACATTGATTCTTTATTACTTTGTTCATTATCTAAAGCATTTGTCAAATTCTTTCCAATAAAATTCCAAACCATGCATTGCTGTCACAGCTATCATTAACAATTTGACTTAGTGATTTACTTTCTGGAGTCAAATCTTGAATAATTCTTCATGTCATTTCCAAATCCCAAAGACACTGTTAATTTGCTTTGCAGGAGCATCTTCTAGTTCCTACCATGCATCAGGATGACACTGCTAGGTGCTGCATAAAAGATCAAAAAAATTCTTATTCCAATACCCAGTCTAAGTCTAGAAACAGCTGGATATTACCTGGAAAGCCAGAGCACAGCAACAGGTGGGTATGATGGACACTGGTGCAGCATGCAACCAAACAGCTGTCACATACTTTCTAGGCATTATAGCAAAAAACAGTCTTTCTAAGCAGAGACTGAAAAAACAATGAGGTATTTTACATAAATACTGAAATTATTTTGGTTTATTCATTGATCTGATAGTTATGGTCTCCTATATTGTTTCATGCTGCTTGAGTTCTTCCCAGACCTTGCAGGCTAGCTGCAGGAATTACTTTGGTATCAAAATGTCTAGAGAAACAGAATTTGTAGATATATTTGTAATCTCCATCAATATTTCTTGTACTTATATTTTCAGAGAGTAAAAGAGATCACAAACACAATCAAAGCAAATATAAGAAAATGTACTTTCTCAACCTTTAGTTTAAAAGTCAATTTCTAAGTTCAATTAGGAAATATTCTCATTTCAACTGTAGTCTTCCTGCCTGAAAAGGGGAGAGTCTGCAAAAAGAGACAGAGAAAAGACTCCACACATGAAGAATATTCCCCGTGATTTTTCAAGAGAAGCTCGCAGCTCTTTAAAACGAATAATCATTATTTCAATATATAAAATCAAGCTTAAGCAGAATCAGGCAAGAGCATATCATATGTTACTGCTGGGATTATATAATGGGAAAGTTCTCATTGATTTTTATAAAGTGTTGGATCCCCGAGATTTTAAAATTAGGCACAAGGCTGACCCAGTTTGGGTGGAAAAAGCTCACAGATTCCCAAGGAAGAGCACAGCCCAGGGAGAAGTCTCAGGAGGTACAGTTATTTTTAACCTTTTGGACCTGCAAGACAAAGAAAGAATTCTGAAAACTCTGGGTAGAAGAGAGGTATTTAGTTTTGAAATTTTAGAATCCTCTACCCCCTCCCCTAGATCCTGACCCTGGTGGAAAACTTGTACAGCAAATTTTTTTTTCTGTGTTAAAAAAAAATAGGTGTAGACTGAAGCTGGCATTCCACTCATCCCTCCACAAGCATGGAAGACAAAAGTAAAACATTTTCTGGGATGTGGTTCAAGGAAAGAACAGAATATGCAAGCTTAGGCTACCAAAACAGAAACGGGGTCTTGTTTTAGCTGAAACTAAGAAAGTGAAATTTATAACCAAACATGCAAAGACAAACTGTTGAATAAAAAGATGAACTTACTCTCAGAATTAACATTTGAAAATTGGTTGAAATGGTGCAGGTTCCCAGTGATTAAGTGTGCCTCATTAGGTGATTCAAACAAAATTTGACCTGGACAAGTATTCTTTTGAAATTGTAATTGAATTTTCTTTTAACATATAAGAAGGTTTCAGCCCTTCTTATAAATATGAAGGGACCCTTAGCTGAACAGAATCTATTATACATGCTGAACAGCATTTCAGATACAAATTTATGTGCAGTGGTGTAATGTTCAACAGGGATTTGTGTTTTGAATCAGGTGAGGATGAGATGCCTGTACTGGTACCTGATCTTATCATACCAGTGCATATATTTCTAGTCGCTCTGAAATGGAAGAGGACCGAGTTTTTTGACAATTTAGTTATCTTCTACTTGCTCTACACTTATGGATTGAAATCGTCATCACTGTTTCAGCCTCATTTTACCACATAAGAAGGTAAATGGGGAGGGCTTTAACACACCCCCCTTCCCTCATGCCTAATAACAGGATGTACAAACAGAAGCAGAATAGGGATGGACACCTTGGATCTAATTTCCAAAGACCTTTCTAAAACCTGGGGCACAAATTGGGATGGGGATCCCTAGTGAGGAAGAGGAGTCCAGACTTCCCAGTTTATTACTTCTGTAGCATCTCCCACAGTCATTGAAGTGATGCTTTTATTAGCCAGTGTGGAAATTTTACAGTATGGGACTTTGGAGGAGGTTTGGCCAGCAAGAGCCAGAACATCTCTGGCCTCCCCAATCCTTTCCAGTCCTGGCCACGTTGGGATCTACCCCAGTCAACCCCAGCATGCCAGGCCCTGTGCAGGCAGGACAGGCAGCTCCAGCCTTGCAAACCACAAGGCTCCAGCCCCAGCTGTTTGCTGCTGGCACTTGAGGAGCAGCAGCAGCTCAGCAATGGGCAGCTTTGGGCAGCCCTCTCTGGGTTGTCCCCTGCATCTGCTCTCTCTTATTCTTGCCATTCCATGCCTGTCAGGTGTCCCAGGACAGTACTGCTGGCAATAGCTTGAGGGATTTACCCTGTTGTTTTGGTTTGGGTTTTTTTAATGTTTTCTTATTTTTCTGCTCAAGCCAGATGAAATTCCGGATGGTGTCCAAGTGCTGGCGCGAACGTGGAGGCAATGCACTGCGGTGCTGGCAGAAGGCGGCAGTGCCTGAAGCTGCTACTGCCAATGAGGACACGGGCAATTTCTCAGATGGAAATCAGTGGCCTCACAGCCATATTTTGTTAACAGAGCTGAACATTTCTCATCCATTGCAAGCTGGCTTTGTTTGAGTCCTACTTCTGATTTCCAGTGGAAGAAAATAATTCTAAGTTGCTGCCTTAGAAATTAAGTTTTGGGTTTTTTGGTTTTTTTTTCATAATAATCTTCCCTAGCTCTTGCAAACTTTTCCTTTTTTACCTACAAGTGTTAGTGTTGCCACCTTAGCCCAAAGTCAGCATTGCAGTCCTGCCCTGTTGACCCTTAGCCATCAGCTGAAAGACACAACACAAAGCACACGATTACAGAAAAGAGCTTGGACAAACTTCATTCTAAGGCAAAGACTCAGATTTCATTGATCTACAACTTGACATTCAGTTCCTGCAACTGAATAGAAAAAAGGCATTTATAACCTATTAAAAACCCAAGGATGATTTTAGTATTTTTTTTTTCTTGTTGGAGGAATCAGTCTTTCAGAATAGCCTGGGAGTTGCAAATAAAAGAGAACTTTGCTGTGTTTATTTAGAGAACCTAACCCCTTGGAGCCAGCATTTTCACTAATGCATTTTACATTAGTGGGCTGCATCAGGAAATCCTGACTTTTGGTGCCAGGGGGGTAATTAATATCAGATCATGTTTGCAAAATGGTTGTGTTTATGTGGGAATGAGGACTGAGCCCTAACTGGCAGGATTTGAAGTACTCAACTTTTGCTACGAACCTACATAACTTTTGCTATGAAGCTTCCATAACTTTCTAGGATGGGATGTTGAAATTAAAGGACTAGGTCTTGGTAACTTGGTAGAGCTATGGTTGCTGAGGAGAGCTGCAGCCCTTAGGATTCTCTTCAGAAACCTTTAAGGGGAGTCTGAAGAGTCTTACAAGTGTGAGGACATTGGAGGTAACATACAAATAGTTGTTTTGCTCCTGTATTCTCGGATGTCCCAGGAAGTGCCCAAATATGCATAACAGGGTTGTTGTTTCCCAGTATATCCCACCTCCATTGCTCCCAAATCCCTCTGCTTACCAGCTAAGGAATATCCATAGGTGGTAGGAATGCATTTTATCAGCACACCTCAGAAGTGCTACTTGCTTTTGTACACACGCCAGGCAGCATGGACCAAAACAGGTGTGGGTCAGTTAAATAACTCCAAAACCCAGTTTCTCCTGAGCTCTGTGTCTTGCAGGGGCTCTGCAGTGCCACTCCAATGCTCCCCACTCTAGGAAGGGCAGTTCCCCCTGCAGCTGATACCCAGCTGCTCTGCAGACCTGCTTCTTCCTTCAAAGAAGGAGGAAGCATACAAGATCTTCTTTACCTCCTCTTCCTCCCAACTCAAAGCCAGGGTGTTTAGGGAACTCTACTCATGATGGTGACACAGCTTCCTCCTTAGCACAGGCTGTGCTGCACAGCTGCTCTGCAGCTCCAGCTGGGACATCTCCAGCTCAGCTGAAGAGGATGATGTAGGGATATCCTGAGCAGCATTACATTTTTAGCATCAAAAAGAGAAAAAACTATAGAAGATGGTTTGAGCAACCTGATCTAGTGAAAGATGGCCCTGCCCATGGCAGGAAGGTTGAACTAGATGACCTTTAAGGTCCCTTCAAAGCTATTCTTTGATTCCAAAATGGTGCCTAAGAACAGCCTATTTAGTAAAGACCTTGGGTTCTCACCTCCCCAAAAGTCACAGTTTCTTAGCACCAATTAGGAAACCTGAAATAAAGCTTAATAAGGTTGAAAATCACTCAGGAGTACAGGACCCACTGAATCACAACATTACGAATTGGTGAAGGCAAAGCCTGAAATTAAAGGATGTTTTCTGAAGTTGAAAAGAGGAAGGACACAACTGAGTAGCAGCAGCAAGTGATGTTCAAAATTAGTTTCAGCATCCATTTCCATGGGATGTGGCAGCTGGCAGGTTCTCTGCAAGACCATTTATTTACTCCCTCCCCATCAGACCCTTTGCTGGCAGTTCATGAGTCCCTCAGCGCTGGTGGGGATTAAAATAAAGGTGTAATCTATGTTAGAGCTAATATATGCTTTGTACTATAATGAGCCAATATACTATTATGGATCTTGTGGTAAGCTTACTGTGTTTGATAAACATGATCAATAGATGTTATTCTCCTCTGAGATGCCCCCACCATCATCTTTCCATACTCACCTCTTGCCAGTAGTCTTTTGGGGATAATTATCCCCACCAAGATCCTACCTCTAATGTGCCCACTGTCTTTCCTTCTGTCATAAATTGGTCTGATAACAAATCTGAACTCTATTGCTATTATTGCTGTTATTTTACTAGTTCCTTGATCCTAGAATAGGGCTAGCAATCTAATAATTCATGGCAACTATAGTAAACTTCTATGTACCTAATGAATTTCTCCTCATCAGGTATTTGTGTAACTGATTATTCTTACCTAAGTCTAGGAACAGTGTCCTAAGCTTGAATACTCTTCAGCAACACTGTCTACAGCTTTTGTTCTCTGAGAAGTAATGGACCACCTCTTATTTTTTTGTTTTACCAGTATCTCTCAGTCATTATAGTTCATTTTGTGGCTTGTCTTGATTTTATTTCAATGTGTTCTCCTATTATTTTAAGCTTATTCCTAACAATGAGAGCTTCCAGTGCACTTTCTCCTCTGTTTGAAGGCACTGATGAGCTCTTGATCCTCCACATTGGGGTAATTTGTACATCCACCATAGAGTAATTTCTTTAAAGACTTGTCAGCTCTTCTGAACTCCTTTTTCAGATTTTTTTTCTCCATTAAAGTTTCCTATAGTAATATCTCACCACAATGACTGTACTTGGTCTCTTCCAAGTTGTTGCCATGCATTCTCAGTGGGTCAATCTTCCACACCTCACAGAAAATGTACCACCTTATTCACTGACAAAGTGCCTTGTTCACTGACAAAGCATCTCCTCTCTTCAATTTGAAAAAAAGATGTGGTATGTTAATGTTCAAGACCAGCAAATAAATATATAGAACTGTGTTTCTGTTATGCCAAAGGAGTTACAGCTTCAATCATACACTTAAGGATCTTCCTGTATAATCCCACACTTACTGCGTTTATACACAAACATCTGGAGTTTTAAGCTTATCAATTCAATATCCTCATTCTTCCTCCTCCGATCTTATAATATAAACCACCTCATTCTACATAATCTTTGGTTTCTGACACTTTGTTTCTGGTGCTGACAACTTTGACTATTGGGGACTGACTGTGCATGAGGACCTGCAGTGTTGTATCCAGGCTTGTCCCACCCTCAGCAAAGGAATTGATGAAGTGGAGCAAATTCAGTGGAGGGGCCCCAGGCTGGAGCCCTTTGAGGAGGTTGTGGGCACAGGGCTTGTCCAGCTGAGATGAGATGTCTTGGGATGGGACCTAAGAGCAGTGTACCTCTAAGTGTGTAGGTTAGCAAGAAGACCAAGCCAGGAACTTAATGGGAGTGCATGGCTGGAGAGCAAGACATGACAGGCATGAGCTGAAATATAAGAGGTTCAAAACTTCTTCACATGGAGGAAAGTCAGTCGTGGTTCCAGAGAGGTTGTGCAGTCTCCATTCTTGAGGATGGTCAGCAACCTGATTTGAACCAGCTTTGAGCAGGAGGCTGGACTAGAGACCTCCTTAGGTTCCTTCCAATGTGTATTAGTTTATTATCTGACTTGTTGCCTTCTGAGAATGCCATCAGTCACCAAAGTTGTTGTAAATCATCAAATTCTCCCCTCTCCTCACTTGGGTTGGCACTGACGCTACAGACCCTCACTTGTCCCTGCAAGTCTCCTGGGTTACATGATGCCAGAGACTGAAAATAGTTCATGCCTCAAACACTGATACAAAGTTTTGCTCATTACAAAGAAGCTACAACCAAGAAGCCTCCCTAAAAACTGGGACTTTGAACTGAAAATAAAACTGCTGATTAGATAAAGGGAGGGAAACCCATTGTTCGATCATCCCCAGCTGAGTTTGGGGTGGGGACGGAGCACAGCTCACAGAAGCCAGGTTTGGGGTGGAAGGAGAGCACAGCTCACAGAAGGCAGGTTTGGGGTGGGGGCAGAGCACAGCTCACAGAAGCCAGGTTTGGGGTACAAGAGAGCACAGCTCACAGAAGCCAGGTTTGGGGTGGGGACAGAACACAGCTCACAGAAGCCAGGTTTGGGGTGGGGGCAGAGCACAGCTCACAGAAGCCAGGTTTGGGGTGGGGGCAGAGCACAGCTCACAGAAGCCAGGTTTNTGATGGAACAGACCCAGAGTCTGCTGTAAGAGACTGCCCCCTCCCCAGGGGGACATGCCTGGACACTGGCATCTGGCTCGAGAGGATATAAACCCAGGGGATTCTACACCTTTTGGGGGACCTTCATCACCAAGACAGCTGGAGAGGATCAACAAAACATCGTTGGGATCCATGGAGTGGTGATACTTTCCCTGTTCTGTCCCTGTCACTCTCTTTCTGTCTCCCCCACCTATTTTCTACGTTTCTCTTTCTCTCATATTTACTATACAACAAAATCCGTATTATTGTTACTGGCACATGGTCTCGTTTGCACCTTAATTTGGGCAGAGGAATTTCTAAAGAACCTTAATGATAATTGGATCCCAACACATGAAGGAAGCCTTTATGCTTATTGATGTATCTAAGTTTCACCATCTATTCCTCCTCCTAAGCTTTCTATACCTCCTTTTACTCAATCATGGTTCGTTTTGAGAGGCTACATAGCTCTGATTCATCAATGTGCAGTATGGTGGATAAATGAAATATTTTAGTGACCCTACACCCCAACTGCTGGCACAACTTCCCAGAGTGCACTTAGGGATCTACTCTCCTTGGATATTTATTTATCTGTAGAAATAGGGACACCAGTTCCTCTTGGTCTTAAGATGTAATTGTACAGAATATGGTGGAAGATGGGTGTCCCAGATTGGGCCACTGAGAAGAGTCAGTAAATCTGTGAAAACCTAGGAATCCTCATGTAAAAGAAGTTGATGGAGTCACAGGTGCCCGCAGTGCTAGAAATTGAGGACTCAGTGCTGGGAGAGGTTCCACACAACCTTACGGATCTTGCCAGGCAAAATTTGCCAAGGCAGATTTTGTTGCCCATCTTCCTTGCAGCAGACTTTCCCACCCCTAAGTCATCAACCAGTGAGCAACAGAATCAAACCTCTTGGGCACACTCTTCCTCACATGTACTGGTGCTTGGAAGATGCTGTGATCTTTCAGAAACTCAGGGAGCAGTTCACTATAGAGATCTTTACCCAAAGGCCCTGCTTCCAAATATAACGTAAATCCACTAATTCATAGCTATCTCCTGTGCTCAGAGCCCCCTCACTGCAATGGAGAAAGTCACAGGTCAAAACATGTCACAGGTGTCTCCTGGTATCTCCAGCAGCAAGTCTGCCCTTGCACCTTTGTCAGACTTCAAGGATAATCTTGCCTGTTACCCTTCTAGGAGATGGGCATGGTCAAAACGTTAGCTGTTGTGGCTTACAACAACAAACAGATGACCAACATGGTCCCACTATAAGAAACAGCACCAAAGGAGAGAGCTTCTCGATACTCATTTAAATACACAAACTGTCTGCACTGCTGATGCCATAACATGGGGTAGTCTACAAGCTACTGAGTGATTGGATCAACCTGTTGCAAAGACACAGCCACACACCCAGCAGCACCACAGCACGCTGCAGCATCCTCCTGCAACAGCTGTCATTGAAAAGCAGGCAGCCCAAAAGGTGCTTTGACCCACCAGCTCACTCGTACCAAAAAGCTGATACAAGCTGGTCATGCAGCCAAGTGCCAAGCCACCAGCTGCTGTCAGTGGTCACTTAAACACTGATAATAGGGCACAGTATCAAGAAATCCTGGACAGCCAGTCACCTCTTGTGCCTCGCCCACAGATCTCAGGTCTGCCACATTTTAAACTCCAAAATTCCAAACAGTCAAAAGAACTACTGAAGCAGTCAAATCAATTAGTCTTGTGTTCCTTGTCAGCAGAGTGGGTCTCATGTAAGACTCTGGCTTTTCTGCCTTCCTTTTTTGCTGCCAGAGAGCCAGAAAACATGAAGTAATGTGAAATTGATGGGCAAATAATACAGGTGACTTAGAACTAGCTTCTGAGGCAATAGAGGATCAGTGCTGTCTTTACAGCAAGACCATAGCAACAGCTGTAACAAGCACCACTGAACACAGGCTCCATTAGGCACGTTAGCATGCACACGAGGTGCTTGTAGCCGTGACAGACATCCTAGTACTCACCAAGCATTATATTTATGGTCCTAAAATCAACCTCTAGCCATCAACCAAAAACTCGGGGGATACTACAGAAACCTTCATGCTGCCTCAGGTTTGCCTTGTGCATACCTTTCCCGAGCCTATGTGGACACTGAAGCAGGTGGTAAATCCAAAGCCAGTGTCACAAATCCTTCATCATACTCAGATGGGCAGGATCTCTATGCTTATGGCATCAGAAACTCTGCTGTTTATAGGTAGAACCCTTTTTATGGACCGGTAAGCCTCTAAAGAAGGCATTCCATGATAGAAGGCAAACATTTTTCCCAAGCTGGAAACAGCTCTGCTCCCAGATATGGTTATCTAGGTGCTCAAATAAGAAGAGTTAGCTCTGAAATAATCTGCATCCTTGCTGGGGTAAAAAAAAAGATAAGAGATTCTGATCATTCTGATCATTAACCTTTGAAATTGACACCGTATGAACTTGGCAAAAAACTATCTTAACAAGCAAGGCCATAATTAGCATTTAGAAAGAGAAGGAGACTCTTAAGAATTGTGGCACTTGTTTACACTAGCCCTGTGAAATGAAAGTCTAAAGGCTCTGGGCTAAGAAAAGCTACATCTGGAAAAATGTCAATGTGGCAACTTAATACCACAGACCAAAAATTCTTCACTTGAAATTTGCTAAAAACATCAGGAAGTACAACTGATGGAACTTAATTTCATAAAAACAAAATGTGTATTTTTACCAAGCCTGCCCTCGCAAATGGCATTTTTCTATAAAAGTATCTGTAATGAACCTGTGTCAAGATGCCAGTGCACTTCTGGCAACACCGACCGCAGTAGGTGATTAGAATTTATGCTGTGTAAAATTAACTTTGAGATTAAATGAAAATTATGAACCAAAATGCAAAAGCATTTATATGGCAATTCACCTACACCATTTGTTTGAAAAGTGCCAAGGCAAGTGAAAACAACACAGTGCCCTGAAGAGTTCACAGACTGTTGGGTCTGGCTATTCCAGCAGCTTCCCTTCCAGCCCCACAGCTCTTCCTACCGAAAACCCAAGGTGTACCTATACGTGAAGCCAATGACACACTGAGCTACCTTCATCTCCTAAGACCAGTAGGTGAATAGTTATGAGAAAATGAGAAAAAATTATCTATAAAAACAAAAAAAAATCTCTTGTAAAATCATCAGATTTCAAGCAGGGGAAAACAGACATTCTGCAGGATTAGGCAGAATTGTTCCTGAAAAATTATGTCATGGGAAGTTTAAGAGTCGAGTGAAAGTACCCAGCATCTTTCAAGATTGAAATCTAAGTATTTCACTATCCATATTATTTTGGAGATATATTTCACTATAGTGAAAAAATAGTTTTCTGAATAGAACACCGTTCAGCTACCCCCGTTCATCTCTACACTTTGATTCTGGAGTGTACACCAACAGTCTGCTGCCTACTCCCAGGTTGTGCAGAGTGTCATTCTAAAAGTGACAATTAAAAAAAAAATCTAAATATACTCCCAACATTTATTGTCAAGGCACCAACAGAAATATTCTACTCTCTAGAATGCTGCTTATTGCATAAAGCTGTGAAACATGAGGTTTTAACATTCTTTCAGAATAAGCTTTTCACCTGTCCTAATTTAATTGTCCACATGAAATGAGGTTGTAGCAAGGTGGGGATCAGATTTTTCTCCCAAATAACAGATGACAGGACAAAAATCCTCTTCTCCCCTCACCAACTTATCAAATTGCACATGGGGACATTTAGAGGGGTATTTGGAAGAAGTTTCTCTTTCAAAAGGGTTGTCAAGCATTGGAAGAGACTGCCCACACAAGTGGTGGTGTCGGCATCCCTGGAGTTATTTAGAAGACCTGGCACGTGGGGATATGGGTTAGTGGTGGACTTGGCAGTGCTGGACTAACAGTTGCACTTGCTGATCTTAAAGGTCTTTTCCAACCTAACCAATTTTACGTTATTGTGCATCTATCCAATTCAGTTTTTAATCCTTCTAAGCCCATGGGACAGAGTTTGCAGTTCTGCATGCCACAAGAAGCACTGCTATCAATTTCAAAGCTGTTACTTTTAATTTCCATCACATTGTCTGTATCCTTACAAAAATTACACTGTTTTTTACTGCTAGTTTACACATACTGACATCTGAAATAATCCCAAACACGCTGTATTTGTTCTTGGCCACTTATTACCCACTTACCTTTTACCAGAGCTCTCTTTTTGATATGGGAGAGGCAAGGCTGAACACAGTAATTCTGAATTTAAAAAAGCTCTCATCAGTACTATCGTATTTCGTTACGAATTCCATAGCACTACTTTTTGAGTATTTTGGTGGCACTGTGACTCCTGACACCCACTGAACAGAAGTTTTACTGTGTTAGCTGCTCAGCTACTTCTGACAGCTGAACAGCTGTGCACAAGTAAATAGGAATTATCCTATCCAATACTGTACTGGTAAACATCAGTAATTTCCTGAGTTCTGCCATGTACGTTCCACTGCATTTCTAGTTTTAAGTCCTGCATAATCTAAGTAGTACCTCCACCTCATTTAGCTGTCTCCAATTTATTTTTAAGTGTTAATCAGTGATCAGAAGAGATCTCCATCGTAACTTACTACCAATCTCCATCACTTTTATTCCTAGTCTCCCCTCGCCATCTTATCCCATTCCTAGCACTTCACAATCCACCTTACTCCATGTTTTATTTTATGGCAGTAGCTTCTCAGAGAACTTCAGGCTCTGTCAACATAAAGTTGTATGTATGTAAAGTCTGAGCTCCCTCAGACTGTGCTATGAATTTTTACTATAATTCTAGCAGACTGAGGGTCAATTTTTATTGTCTTTTTTTTAATGAACATATCATCCTAGCTTAGGTTGTTTTTTTCTTTTTAACTTACTACTTTATACAGGTATCTGTTAATGTCAGGAGGTTTATTTGGGTTCATTTCACAGGATTTCACTCTTACACTTCTATTTTATGATACAGCAACTGTTGTCCATGTAGGGAAAACGTGTGACTTTCTCTTTGAAAGAATTTTGTCAGAATTTCACCTAGACTTGCTGATGTAAAAGTTTCTCTTAATTTTGTAAACTTAAATATTTTCTCTCTTTTGTTTGAATCTAAAATCTGGTGGGGTTTTTTAAATCACATAGTCTTTCAGCATCCTCTGTGGTGAGAACTGTAGAAATACAATGGTATTTTTGCACTGAGGTCCTTGCCCCTCTTCAATCAGCTGCATTTTCTCAAAAAAAAATCAATTATTTTACACATTTTGGAGTAATTCAGGTATGAAAATGAAAGTGTCTTTTGCAAAATTATATATTTATCCTGCCTATAAAGCAGCACATTTGCTTCCTTATGCTACGACATTGTGAAGTCAATTTCAATTGAAACAGGGAGCCAGCTTCTCCCTTCTGTGAGTCATTCACAGAGCAGAAAAGGAAATAAAACAGTCTGAAGAGAGAAAAATACAATGGCAAAAATCATAACCCTATGATAACTAAAAGTCACTGAATGCATTAACCCCTTCTCCTTACTCTGAACATTTTTAACATTTCTCCTCATGTATTTGATGTGCTGTGTCAGTCCCCCTCTTATTTTCTATATTCTACATGTAAAATGACAACTGCAACACCTTTTTTACTAGTTTCCTATTGGTTGAATTTAATTTAATGAGGAAGACTTACTAAAACTGAACCTTTTATCTTGTCATTTCGTCCTGGTCCTGCTTCTTCTTTTGTTTAGGGAACACAAGTTGCTCTTTAATACCTAATTTTAGTAGAAATACTTTTGCATGGAGCTATCTCCTCTCAAGTTGTTTTTTTGGCAGTGTATCAGAGGAATAAGGTAATTTTTGTCACCACCAATTAAAAAGTTTTACGAAACAGGACTGTTATAAAACAATTAAACCTTGCAAATGCAGTAGTCTCTAGGAGGGAAACCCTGGAGGAAATTCTGCTTATTAAAATTGCAATTTTAGTTTCCATTAAAAAGGAGAGTAAGACAACAGAAGATGGGTTGGCAAGACAAATTATTTCTTAATGTCAGTTGAGCTTATTTCAAATGAGATAACATATCTACACCAGGTTGGGTTCAACACATTTTTGCCTCGTCAACTCATTTATCTAATTCAGTCATCTTGATTATAGCCTCATGGACCTTCATTTTCAGAGGAAGAATTTCTTAACAAACAACCTACACAACATGCTGATTACTGAACAGTTAATTCTAATTAACTTGGCTATGGCAAGAGAATTTTGATAAAGTCCTAGACTGCAAATATGGTTTGGTTATTCTGGCCAAACATCTTTAAAATCAAAACCCACAGCAGAGTCTCCAGATGAGACATCAAAGTGATAGGGATCTAATTTAAAGAAACAAATGAGAAAATTAAAATCACAAATAATTTATTCTTCCGTTAGAATTGATGGAGTACAGTTTTAAATAGCAATGAAGTACACAGTGGTGGAAAATTGGCACAGAACCTGCAAGCTTTTAATTCATAATAGTGTTCCTCATGCCTTATCTGTTCAAACCTTGATGTGTATTTTCTATTGACTTTAAGAAAACTGTTTTCCCTTTAAAAAGAATGCACAAATTGAAAATCTTGTCTTCCATATATAATGTCATACATGCTATGAACACCAGTTTTTCTTTTTCCCCCTGAACATTGATTGCCAACTAAAAAAACCAAAATATTATTTTACTCTTGGGTTAATTTTATCATTCATGAAAGTTGCCAGGGATTCTTGAACGCATATATTTCTGCAGAACAGAGTATCCATTTATTCATCTGATACACAGTTGCAGGGCTTCAGTTTCAAAACCAATTTTTTTGTGTACTATTGTTATTGATCAAGGTGCTGCCTCTCACTCTCCCACGTGCAACACTGTAAGCATTAATGCAGTTCAAAAACAAAATTTGGCATCTGCCTCACCAACAGGTTTTATACTTGATGTTATAAAGCATCCCCTTGGTCTCATGTAAACCAATAAAAAAATGAACACAAACAAAAATGCCCCCTTTCTAAAGTTACTAACTCCCAATTAAGAAAGCTGTCCTGGATCCGGCCAGGATGGGGTTAATTTTTGCAGTAGCCAGGAGGGGACAACTCATTTTCCAGGGACCCTTCCAGGTTGTGTAGCATGGGGTGGACAGGGCTCTGCATGGTGAGCAATCAACTGCGTGTGAATCCTTCGCCTCCGTCTCGCACCCTCTGGCCCTGGTATTGTTGCCGCTACTTTCATTTTCTAATTTCATTGCTGTTTCCAGTAAATTGTTCTCCCAAGCTGTGATCTTTACCTTCTGTGCCTCCAATTCTCCTCTCCAGCCTGCCACAAGGGGAAGGGGAGGGAGAGTGGGGAGCAAGCGAGCGGCGCGTGGTTTCGAGTATGTCAGTGGGAAGACTAAAATTGGGGAATACCATTCCTAATTCACAACAAAAGTTTAGATAGGTTTTACAAAGTCCTCTAGGCTATTTTGATACATACAAATTACTCAACTAAAGGTTAAAATACACTTATACAATACAAGTCCTGTTCTCCATATTCTTTTTCAAGTTCTTTGCATATTCAAGCCAAGTAAAATTAACACTTGTCATTTTCTTTGTTATTGCAATTATTAAGAAGGATTACAGCTTGCTTATGCAAAGCTCTGACAAAACACTTGAGAAATAAAACCCAAACGTTTATCTTGTTACCCAAAAAATGTTGCAGAAAATTTTCAAACTATGTTAGAAACAATTTTTACAAAACCGCTTCACTCAGAAAAATTGGAAAGCTTAAAAAATTCATCTTTGCACAAGACTATATTACACTGTCCTTAATTATGTTCCCATTTAGGTAACTGGGATTCTCAATCTTGGTATGTGAACCCATCAGTGACGTAGAATGCTCTCCATCTTTTCACTGTTGTCTTTATTGTACACCATTTCGAGACTAATACAATCAAGCACTTACCATGCCTCTACCCATTTTTAACAGTAGATTTGTTATCCTGCCCAGCGAGTAGTGTACTGTCTTGCATATTCACCACATGAAAAACATAATATACAAAATATTGCTGCTGTAAAAAGTGTGCATTTCCCCTTCCCCCTACAAAAAAAATCTGTGGAAAAAATATTAAATTCCCATAACCTTCATAAACATACAAAGCTGTTCGCACCTCTCAGTCTGTAACAGTCTATTTGACATACAGTTCTCAACTCACTGCAAATTGTTATGTCACAGATTTTCTGTCCAATATTGCCATCTAGAGTAGAGATGTGAAACTAGTTTCTGAGAATCTACAGTCTTTAACAATTAACCCATAAAGACTGTATACCATAAAATAGCCACAAGATTTTTCCAAAATCTAGATGGAATGGGAGGTTCTCATCTTGGGAAGATGTCCACAGTGCTGAGGAGACAATATGGCTGCTAATAGATTTTGCCTACCGGAATGTGAATATTTTTTCACTGTTGATAATTTCCATATTGACCCTAAAAAAAAAATCAAAATACATAATTAGACCAAAAGACATATTTTCCTGTATTAAAAGCTGTAATTGGAAGACTATCCAAATAAACTGTGATGTTAAAAGGTGGAACCAAATAAAAGTAAGTGATACACTGGCTGATACGAGTAACTGATGTAGTTTCATCTCACTAAAAATACTTTGTGTTTTAATGTAGAAATGTCATGTAGTGACATGAATTTAGGGGCAGGAACCTAATTTCATCAAAAGAGTATACCTTTACATTCAACAGACTGCTGTGAAATTAGCAGAACATCATCAAAAAAAAAAAAGATGGGGATTACTTCCCACCTAAACTTTGAAAATTATTTCAAGAAGTCAAGGTCACCTAAATTCCAAGTAATTTAGGAAACTAACCATGACAGGAAGATACCTAAAATTATTCATCTATCAAGCATTACAGAATAATGGTAGACATATTTCAAAACCAAGGCACATCCCAGTGAACATGAAGAACTAGTCCACATATCCTACGGGAAGCAATTATTCCATAGATCTGATACACAGAATTACTGCCCTTATTGATATTCTCTATTTCCTTTGACAGAATGTCATGTACTGCAGACGTGGGCAGAGGTGAAAGCATCAATGCTATGAGCTTACCATGATCCTTCACCATGGGGTTCAAGGCTTGCAGAAAAAAGTACTGTGCTAGGAAGAGAACATGCTCTAAACTCTGATCCTGCCACCATTCCATGTTAAGTACTACCACAACAAGGCAGTATTTTACATTTCAGTTTTATATTGCAATGTCAGTTATGTTCCATTATAATATAACAATCAGTTATGAAGAAGAGTTTCATAACAGCTGCCAGATGAGAATTTAAGCAGCTCAATTCCTATGGGAATGGCCAGTATGAAAAAGAGTTCTTCTATAATTGAGTTACCCAGTGGAACTTAAGACTGCACAAACTGGAGGAGCACAGCCTATCATCAGAGAGAGTTATCCACTTCTACGGCAAGGAAAGCTGCAAACAACTCAGCAAATTGTGATTAAGTTTCCTTGACCCTATACTGGCCACAAGCAAAGTACTTTCCTGTAGCCTATTGTTTTCAGACAAAGCTACTGGGTCAGTGCATAAACATTTTGTTTATCTGTTAAATAATTAAAAGAAACTGCACTTCTAAACTACTATACTGAAAGAGTTTGTTCCTTCTTCCTTGTCTTTCTGATTTCCGTAGAAATAAAGCCAACTGTTCTTTAAAATCGTGGGCACTTCCTTCGAAAAGTTTTTTCTGAAACTTCTACTGATCTTCCACTGACATATCAAGATTTTATGTAAACATTAGAACCTCATCATTTAGTTAATCTTTATGTTATTTATACCAAGGGAAGTAACTGTGTACATTTCTTAATAATTCATAGTGGAAAGTTTGGATTTTTACAAGTTAGTACCTTTTACAAGAAAAAAAAACCTGTTCCATGCTTTAATTCTAAGACAACTTTTTTAGAAGTTCCCTTCACTACAACTCCAACCTCAAGTTTTGGTGGTAACTGTTTGTTTGTTTTAAACTTGTCTTAGCACTGATAAGAACGAAGCAGTTGATTTTCAATCACTTCTTTCCCATGTTCACTGCCCCCGTATACTGCTCAGAGACAATCTGTGCAAAAACAGGTTTCATGTCTCCCCATGAGCTCTGCAGCTGAAGGACCTCAGCTGCACAACTGAGGTGCTTTTGTAATTGAAGAGAAGATTAGGATCAGGATTTGTGTTTGTGGAAAATAAATTCAACCATTTCTATTGCAAACCAGTAATGCAAAATGATACACCATGAGATTTAGATGCCTCATCGTTCATATCAGTCATTCACCATGAGGCTGTGAAACCCATCACCTTGATTTCTGAGGTCCAAAAATACTGCTGGGAAGGCCTGACTTTGCCAAATTGCATTAAAACTCAGCAAACTCAGGAGAGAATGACTAATCATAATTCCTTACAAATGATTCTTGGTAATTCATCAAGAAATAACCTCCATGAGAATTGTACATAAACACCTGAAAGACCATGTCCTCGTATTCATTAGTTTAAATGTCCAGAATCTAAGATGATCAAATGAGTGTCTAAGAATCACAACTTCCTCATCAAACAAAAGAATACCTGGTCATATCCATAAGGCCTCTGCTGTGGTGGCTGTGGTGGCCCAGGCTGTGTGGGTCTGTATCCCCCATACTGCTGTCCTTGTCCTTGTGGATAATTGGGATACTGAGGCCCTGGACCACTCTGGGAGGGGCCTGGAGATCATTAAATGGAAAAAAAAGAAAAAGGAAGACTGCTTAAGATGCTGGAAAGAAGAGAACAGTAAAAGCACTGATTTTTTACAGCTATCCAGAGCTAAGAAATATCACTACTGTACAATTAGGTCTTTTGAGTGGCCCCCATCTCCCCCTGGAAAGCAAGGGGCCTGTGCTCCAACCACAGAAACATTTACTTCTATTTATATATTCATTACTTAATATCAATGCATGTAGCTCCACATACAAGGTCACAGGACAGAGAAGAACTATGCAAGAAACTATAAACATGAGCCCTTTCCAGGGTTTAGGAAGGCAGTCTTCTGATGTATGCTGCTTCAGTTCCAGAATTTTCTAACGTCAGGAGCAGCCAGATTATCAGCTGTTTAACATTTGGACCTTTTGAAGAGACCAGCAGTACTGTGCTGCCAGAAAAGGAAGTCTCACACCACAGCAGGTAATCATGGATGGGGTGTCAGGCAAGCAAGTTACACATATATAAAATATGAGATGTGACAAGTAGTAAAAGCTATTGTGAAATGGAAAAAAGCACCCTCTATCCCATACTCCTCTGGTAATATTAACTTTCCAGAGAAACGCTAGGAAAAAACCCAAAACTTTGACTCCAGACTTTTCTATCTGTAAAAGAAGTAGTTCTTTTGTAAGTACAATATTCTGTTACTATTCACAGGGATTCAGCCTGTCTACCACTGGAAGCTGTACGGTACCACCATCAGGCAGTGCAGCCATGATCCAAACAAAATTATCCCCATCCCCTCCAGCACTGGGAGAGATGGAGTACTCTGTATTTCTGTGGCACTCCCTAGGAATCCTCTACAGTGCATCTGCTAGCTTTTTCAACACCACTCCTTAAAAACTGCGACTTTATTTTTTCAGATCTGAGATTTGCAGCTCTTCAGAAGTGCTTTCCTTTAAACAAACCAACCCTTTTTTTTCCTTCCCCTCAGAAGAAACAGATGTGTTTTAGCAACTGTGATTCAGTGCTACAGAGAGGTAGTTTTAGCTACAGGCATTGGACATTAAGATGACATCAGCTGCTAACTCCTTCAGTAATTCTGGATCTGTAAGACAGTGAAAAACACGACCTGGAGAAGAAAAGCTCCATAAACTATTACCATTCTCCTCAGGCCTCAAACTCCTTTGAACTATGCAGTTTCAGCCTTCCACGGCAAAACAATCCTTTAAAGATTGATAATAATGACTGAGACACTGATTTATTTTTGCAAATTAGAAAGCAATTAAATATTAAATTGACCAAGAATATGACATCTTAAAAAGTGCTGTGTTCATCTGACAAATGAACATGGGTTTCATAGAAATTCTTTATAGCTGAATTCTAAATATTCATTGACACATTTCATAGAAAAAAACGGAGCCTCAGTAACAATTTCTGCTAAAAACAAGAAATTGAAAACTATGTTATTCTTTTTTATGAATTATGTTGGGTAAGTGGCTCCAAAAGATTTCCTAGTCCCTTTTCTTCTAGTATTTCTTAACCTAAACTTTCAGAATAAATCAGATTTTATTTCTTTCCTTACAAAGTTCAGAGCATGGACCTCCACTCTGATCTTCAGTCTGTTCCTGTATTATGTTAAGTAGAATGTAGGTACAAGTGTTACTTTAGAACTATCAATTAATCCATAACCTCCAGAAGTAAAACACTTGGTAAATCTCAGTGGATCCTCTTAAAACTTATCTCTGTCTCAACATAACTGGATTTCATGTAAATCTGGCATTTATCTACATGGCAAACAAATTACCCATGCATTTTCTCACATATACAATGCCGAAAGTTTTAGCATTTTAGCCTGCGAAAAAGCTAAAAGCTAAAATACATGGAATTTATGGAATTTCAGAGATTCCTTCTTCTGTGATAAATACGTATGGCTTTACAGTATGCAAGCAAGTAAAACTTGTAAGAGCAGTCGTTTCAGTATGCTCTTCTGACACAAAGTTTTTTAGAATTAATGCACAAAAATTACATATTACTACTTTTAAGTTTCCTTTTTGGGAGGTCTTCCTTGAATGCAGGGACTCATGGCAGAAGATTTCTTATTCCTGCCGTGCATCAGAAGGTTTGGACTACTAGTGCAAATTTATAAGGCATAGTCTCTTTAGAGCTGCACTGTCATTGCGTACAGTCACTTCTCTACTGATCAGTACAAACATTTGTGTTTGTACTGATCAGTGATGATCAGAATGATTTGTGTATGTTGAATGAAGTTTTAAACTAGTTTGTAAAAGACCATTTTAATTGGCAAATAAAGAGATGAAAGTTGTCATCTGTGTGAGTGCGTTCACCTACAGAAGATGGAAAAGAGCAAAATCTTTCTGGGTCCTTCTAGTTTACAGACACCCATTTCAATGCCATTTAGTCACCTTCAGTCTTCTGTGCTACCACTCTCTCCTAGACTGCCTACAGACCTAATTCCCAGAAGACGCCGCCTTCTATGTTTTCTTGTTTCGGCCCAGTGAAAAATTGCAGGCACAGAGCTGTTCGGTGCAAGCCTGGCCTCTGGACACAGTCAAACAGGGATGGAGTAACACACAACAAGAGTCTCTCTTAGTGCTTTCTGTGACAGCTGTCTGTGTCCTCAGGTTCTTACCATAACCCTGCTGTTGTCCTGGATAGCCTTGTTGGCCGGGATATTGCTGCTGTTGTGGTGGATAACCCTGCTGTTGGGGTGGTCCTTGGTATGCATCTTGCTGCTGACCATATTGCGAGTTTCCTGTAAAATCATTGCAAGAAAGCAAAAACTCATAAAGACACCTATTTTATTATTTTTTTCCTTTTAAGATGCACAGCCAACAACACAAGAACAAAATGAAAATGCAATACTGATTTCAAAAACTGAACAAAACAAAGAAAACTCAAACCAAACAGAAGGAACTCGGCCAAACAAACTGCAGTTAAAGCCAATTTTGCAAAGTTGAACTGCAGCATTTTCAGCATCTCTGCCAAACGAGCATTACATTTACTGGAACATCACAGTCATAAGATCATGACTATGCTAAATAAAATAAAAACAAAAGACAAAATTAAGGACAGCTACAAGAGCACAGACTAGCTACACAAGATCAGCAAGCTGTTTCCTAACGGCACTATAATTATACAAAATATATATACACACACAAAAAGATATACAACTGAACCAACAAATTTATGTTTAAATAAAAATTTCCACTGACGTAAAAAAAAAAATCTCTAGAGTGTTTTAGTCATTTTACTGTTGTTAGAATGGCAAATTGTGGTTATATATTTTAGGTGTTTGCAAGAAATTATTCTGAAGGCTTCAAGTTCCCTGCCATTTCCAAGACAGCCAGCAACTAGTATTCTACAAGAGCTTTGCATGGGTATAAGTTGTGTTGTGCAAGAATTTCTGTTCCCGTTGAGGGTGGGGGAGGAAAGGGAATGTATGTGCGTATGTGTGTGAAGGTATATAGATACCTCCTTCGTAGTAATGTTGTGAGGAATCCTCATAAGGCCTATCGTAGCCTTGTTCAGGATACGACGGTTGCTGATAACCGTAATCATTATGACCTACATCAATTCGACAAGAGACAGGAAGAAACGTTAATGGCCTCTGAGTGAAAACCCTAAAAATATTTCATTTCTCAGAAAAATGAAAAAAAAATTCAACTGGATATACATGAAAAAGAATTTTCAATTGTATTAGCCAAAGACTTATTAATATGATTTCCTTTTATATTGAATTAACATGTGACAGGGGAAAAAAAAGGCTTAATGCAGTAGTTCTAGAAACATCACAGCAAGGGATGGTCTTAACCTTCCGATAATCCTTGTTGGGGGAGTGGGGGGGGAAGTACTTCATCTTTCACTCAAAAAAAAATGAAAGCATTTAGGCCTTTCACATGTAAATAAGCTGAATTAAATTAGAATGAACAAAGAAAGCAATTATCATACTTTGTCTAACACCTGTTCTGCTGATCTCCAATTCAAAAGCATATGCTAAAAGCAGTGTGAAATATAACAAATAAAGCTCAATGAAGTTATGAACCATCACCTACATTAAATTATGTTTTTAAATGACAGAAATATAACACTCTCAAGGTTTTCCCTACAAACAGAATTCCTACTTAAGGTCTAAGAAAACTTTTCGTCTTACATTCCAGTCCTGAGCAGATTCATTACAAACAAACCTTTCTATTCAGAGACTACAGGCATCTCAGATTAAGAAACCAATAGATGCAGTAAGCACCCCACCTGTTGCTGGTTTTAGCACACATATATTTTGTCTTACAGATGATCAAAATATATCTTATTGCTAACTCGGTCAAGAATATGTGCCAAAATTTTGTTTGAAATTAAATAATATAAATTTGGAATAAAATTTTTAAATAAAAGGAAAGGAGGAAACAGTTCTAAAACTCAGTGATTTTGTTATCAGGTCTGCAACTGTACAATACAACATCGATTGAATCTTACATTAAAGATTCAGTCATAACCATTAAAACCATAACCATTATGTAACCATTAAAACAAGTCTTAAAACATATGCTCCTTGTATTCTACGTAAGAGTAGCAATGAGGCACTGGTAAAGATGGCTCTTTGGAAGGAATAGATCTTAGAAGTAATCTGTGCTGCCAGAGAACTGTTGATGGTAACATCAAACTGCCATTACTGGACTAAATTGCCTGTGACAATTTAGTGTTCATGTGTGTACATAAATGTTCCAAAATGAAAGCTGAATTATTACCAGTTAATGCAACTTGTAAAGTAACTCTGCACATACATTTCCAGAAATGAACACATGTAAGCTTATATGATGTGGCTTGATGTATCTTAAAATCAATTTAATGGAAATTAAATTCAAACAACTGACTGGTATCCCTTTATTTGCAATGAGTAGTTGCTTTGGCAATTACACAGCTTTGCTTTGTATACATTTTTTAAACATTAACATCTACCACAGTTCTTGAACTTCGTAAGATACCATTAAGTTGCACACATGGTTATCACAGTAGTCAGGAGACAGCATCTTTGCTCTTCCAGTCTCTGCTTAGCCTGAAAACAAGTTAATTTCAACTTTTCTAACTCATAACACAATTCAATAGCCTTCAGCCCTCCATATTCCAAGAGGTACGAGGAGAGATCTATGAAATTCAAAGTTTCAGTCTTGTCTTGAAAGCACTGAGGGGACATCTAAAGAGGATTCACATTTCCAGTATCCTCAGGGCAGGGACCATTTCATTCCTATATAAATGTTAAACTGAAGGCCCCATACCATGTCAGCAATAACACATTTGTGCGACTTACATGAAAACACTAAGTTTAAAAAAATAGAGTATTTACAGAAAAAACTCACATCTTTTTAGCAAGTTTTTTCACTTCAGTAAAATTTTTAATAAAAGGATATCGCCCCCTCTCTTATTGGTAATAAAGTTATGACTTTTTAAATGCATCTCAATTATACTAGATATGCTAAGAAACTCCCATTCTTTGAGAGAAACCAATTACTTCCATCATTTTGAAATACTAAAACTGTTAAGAGTTTCAAATGGGAGTAATACAAATTACATGCTTTAGGTTGTAAATTTAACTAGTCATAATAACTTAAACTGTAGTAACAATTCTGAATTTGGAAGGTTTTGTAAACGTGAGGTATGATATCCAATTACTGTTCTTGCCTCATCCCCTAATTTTGGGCATATGACTACATTAGTATTGGGCAGGTATAGAAAATGGGAAAGTTAACATTTATGAGAGATTACCATCAGGGTAATATTGCTGGTTCATGCCTTCTGGAGGACCTTGTCCACCATGACTGTATTGGTCCCCATAATAGTCTTCCTGGCCTGAGTACTGCTGTGGTGGGCCTGAAAAACCACAACCAGTCAATACGTAAATAACTTGTTTTCTCTATGATAAAGCCTGCTAATTTCTGAGTTTAGTATGAGAAATATTTCTCAAATGTATTCCCCACCCATATTGTGGCATTACAGACAACATATGTAATTTGTTTTAGTTAAAAAAATAAGTAAATGTATCTATCTACATATACAAATACACAGTTGTTTGGCTGCACTAGACTGAGACGATATATATCAAACTTAAGTTTTGAGCTCATTTTAGGAATATGTGTATAACAGGCTAAGGTGTTAAAAGAGTTAAAAATAAAATTATTCGTCGTTGAAAAGGACTAAAAAGAAAAAAGAAACTCCATATTGTGGAACTTCGTTCCTTTGTTTGTAATCTAATGAATTCAGAACCAAGTAGGTACCCTTTTCCTTTTCTGTACCTATCATTTAAATATCAAAACAGAATTCTGCATCAGCATATCTGAGATGCATAATTTCAGAATGCATAATCTCAGAAAGAACCAAAGGAAAAAGAAAACAAACATGTCTTCACATTTCATGGTGATAGCAGTAATCTCTTACTGCAAGAACCACCTTTAAAAAGGGTAACAAAAAGAGTGTACAAACAAAGTGTGTCACACCAAATTACTTGATAGAAATTCGGTGGGAGCAAGAAAGTGATGCAAAATGGTTTTAAACGTGGTTATTTAAAATCAATGTAAAAATACCGAAGTGAATTCCTACCTTGCTGTGGTGGCCTGTATGGAGGAATCTGTCTCTGCCCCATCATGTGATTTCCTTGGTTAACCTGGCCCATCATTCCCATCGGTGGCTGCTGCCCCTGGTAATGCTGGCCACCTGCCTGTGGCATGTTGTATTGCTGCGAGGAAGGCTGCTGGTGCATCATTGGACCTGTGAAAGGAGAAACAGCAAAAACATCAAATACACAAAAATGATTTGTGATTAAACCTTGCCAAAAGAACATGGAAAACCTAACCTTTAAATATGGACCAACAAAGTCTCTGTATATCCAGTGCTCTGATAAGGGTTTGCTGTTTCTAGACCTATGCAAATGTAGGCAAACAATTCAGTAACCAAACAACAAAACAGAAGTCAGCCTAAATAAGGTTGCTTTTTGGATGTTTTTTCTTCAAAACCACAGGTATTAGTTTACACATGCACAAAGGTAACTAGAACACTTTTACCATTTTTTGCTTTAAAAAATATCTTCAAAAAAAGTATAGGTGAAAACCTGATGGTGGAACCTTGGTAAGTCATAGAAAAATTATTTAACATTTGTGATCTCCTCAGAGCATAGTTTCAATACACACATAGTTGCTGTTATATTCCATCAACAAACCACTAAACTGTTATCACAAAATCCACAATTTTATTTAGCCTGTGAAGACAAACCATGTGAACCATATAGACAATCACACAACAGGCATATGCAGAAGGCCCACAGAACACAGGTTCTGCCTGACACAGAACAGTCCCAAACAGTCTGTAACAAAAAAATCTTCTGTCATACCAAGTTGCACCAAGTTCCTACAAACCACAGGAATATACCAGGAGAGATCAAGTACTGTCCATGTTTTATCAACTGAGAAAATCTGATTAAGGCTGTACTTGGAGAAATGCAAATTTCAGTAATGAAAACAGACAGTTAAAGAGCACCCTACTGACACCACACAACAATGAAAATTATGATTACACCGTTTCATTGTATGAGATTGCAGGTTAGATTGATAGAACATTTAACAAAGCCTCTCTGCCTCTTCTGTAGTACTACTTCAGAAAAGAGTTATTCCAGTATCAAAAACATCAGGATGAAAAGAGTTGTGACAAGGAGCTGAACTTTTTAAAACAGATTTTTGTAATATATTAATTCAAACCACTTAACACATACTATAATGGTAAAACCCCAAGCATTTTTTGCCTTTTTAAAACATAATTTATTTTATAAACTACAAAGACAACAAGAAACTAGCAGCCTCACTAAAAACTAGAACAAATCATGACATCAAACTAGCAGAGCCACTCCTTAATGCCATCCAAGGAGAATAAGGAAGACATTACCTACTTTCTTAGTATCCTTAGGTTTTGCCATTCCTTTTAGTATTTTTAAATAACTAGGTGCTGGAGCACAAGGAGGAAGTCCAGTGTGAAACTACAGTACTGGAAAAATACCTAGACACAGTAAAGTGACTGGATTTATACAGGCAAGGGAATATGTAGTCACTTAAATCCTGTCTATGCAAAGTTATGAGGGAAAGTTAAGACATTAACTTTAAGATAATTAATGGTATGAATTCAAAATGCGTTAGTTAAATCCCATTAAACCCCTGTGTAGGATCCCTCACTGAGAAGTAAAGTGGCCTAAGCTTCATTTTCCTCTAAAAATAAATACTGGCTACTCTTAAGAAGATCCAGTTCTGCTTCTATCCTTCAGTATGGCAAGTATTTCTGTGTCCTGATTTTAAAGAAGAAAAAAGGTTAAATTGAGATGGATTTATTTTAGTTATTGGCAAAATACATTTCCTTTTTTTTCATCTTCTAAACGAGTAGATAATTTATATTATTCCATTTCACTGCTCCTCTGTTTGGAGGTACTGAGAAACATTAGGCAATCTTGAAAAAAAATAGAAACTTGTTGCCATAATACTCCTAGATCTCAAGAAAGCTTGTTAATTAACAATATTAATATTAGTCACAATACAATGTGATAAAATGTGTTGGGTCCCCATGGTGCAATGTAGAGATTTTCTGTTTGCTTTTTAAATTAGAACTTCATTAACGCTTTGTAGAGCCACGATGAGAATTCACTACCCTGTATCAGGCTGTGTTGTGTTCATAACAGACAGCCTGGCTTCGTTCCAGTTTGGTTCTTCTTATTAAGAAGATACCCAAAAGAACCACCATGGTCTCTACTGCCTCATGGAACGTAACCACTTTATGAAGTAGTTTTGAAGGATGAGGGAACTTTGAATTTATTCTTCCATTAGAAAAATCTGGCCTAGGAGAAAGCTACATTTATTCATTGTGTAGTACTTAATAGGACATAAAATCCCAAAACTTAATAAAAAACTTAAGAACTAAATTAATTCATTATCTACTTGGATATGGACAAACTTGAGCAGTGGGCCCAAGAGAACCTCATGAAGTTCAGCAAGTCCAAGTGCCAGGTGCAGCGCCTGAGTCTGAGCAAACCCAGATGTGAGTACAGAGAGGAAAACTCACAGAAAGCAGCTGAGAAGAACCTGAGGGTTTGCATCGATGAAAGCTGGGTATGATCTGGCAATGTGGGCCTGCAGCCCAAAAAACCAACTGTATCCTGGGCTTCATGAAAAAAATATGGCCAGAAGGTCAAGTGAGATGATTCTGCCCCTCTACTCTGCTCTGGTGAGACCCCACTCAGAGTGCTGTATCCAGCTCTGGGGTGTCCAACATAGGAAAGACACAAACCTGTCAGAGTGAGTCTAGAAGGCCACAAGGATTATCAGAGGCACAGGGCACCTCTGCTGTAAGGAAACACTGAGAGAGCATGGATAAGAGAAGGCTCCAGGGACACCTCACTGTGGCCTTAACAGTATTTCAAAGGGGCTTATAAAAGGGAGGGAGATGGACATTTATACAGGCAGACAGTGAAAGAGCAAGGGGCAATGGTTTTAAATTGAAAGACGGTACATATAGATTGGATACTAGCAAGAAATTCTTTGCTGTGAGGGTGGTGAGGCACTGGAACAGATTGCCCCAAGAAGTTGTGGACTCCCCACTCCCCATCCCTAGAAGTGTACAAGACTAGGATGGATGGGGCTCTGAGCAACCTGAACTAGTTGTAGCACAAGCAGGGAGATTGGAACTAGATGATCTTCCAGGTCCCTTCCAACCCAAATCATTCAATGGTTCTATAGTACTTTCTAATATTTGTGGCAGATGTTTTTACAAGCACCCTGAAACACAGCTCTCAAATCTCCAATCAGGTCACAACAAACTACATTTGGTGGAAGTCATGATCTCTTCCAGACCTGGAGATAAGATTTTCACATACAAAGCTCACAAAACTCCAAGCTGCAAGAGAATGCTCACTGCTTTCAAAAACTCTCCATTGAAACTCTCTTTTTATGAATTTCTACAATTATTTAATCCAGAGAGGGCAAAGTGTCTCATTTGTAAAGAGTTCAAAATGTATCCAAAGAAATACTGTGTTAAGATTATCCCTGTAAAATGTGCAAGTACAGAATTTAACTAGCCTACATTATGAAGAATACACAATTTTGTTTAGTAGGTGTAGACAACTTTGAAATGCGCAGTGGAGGAAAAAAAATAACTTCTGCTCCAGCCAGTATCTCAAAAGGAGGAAAGAAAAGGTATGTGGATTAAAGCAAAAATGGACTACTACCTGATCCTGTAAGTACAGTGACACAGTGGCAGTCTCCTGACAGGAAAGGACTTTTCAAAACTGACAACCTAGTCTTCACACAGGTAAGATAAATAGAAAGAAACAGAAATACAAACTGAAGTAGGTCCCAGATAAAGCTAACAAATCTGAGACCAAAAGTGCAGAGGATGAAAGACCTGCATAAAAGCTTAGTAGTTTAAAAATGTCTCCTTATGCTCAATCTCAGATACTGGTGGGAAACACTATGAGAGAACAAGAATAACTGCTGACGTGGTTGAACCTTCTGAAGAAGCAGAGAAGTGAGGAACCACACTCACAAATGAGCTGGTGACTCTGCTCTTCCAGCTTAAGAGCTATGGGAATAGGTGGGTATGACCAAAAAGCACCAGTACGAGCTATTGTTTCTTCAGTCTCCTAAATTACACTGGCTGTTTTTCCTCAGGGGTCTATTCTTTAAAATGTGCACTTGGCATGGATGAATCAACTGGATATCCATATCTAGAGTATCAGCAAAGCCCACCAGGCTAGACCTACCATGGTCAATCTCTCCACTGTGTCTACTGTTACAAAAATAACAAAATAAGTTATCACTGCAGCAGCCCTCAGCAAAACTTTTTCGCTGCTTTTCTACATGTTTAAAAAAATGCTTGTTTTTTTAAGTGATGGTTTTAAGTCTTGTGAGAGCTATTTTAGAAACTATACTGTAGGGTCAATTTACACTTGACAAACACTACAATTCAGATGTGCTTAGTCAAATGAACCACCATCCTAAAGGTGTTTTAACACTAGGTGCAGTTTAAACATTATGTCAAAAGACCTTGAGGATACAAAACTTTTTGCTACCCCTAATGTATAATTTAGTCTGCAAATTAAAGACAGTAGACACTCCTCCACACTAGCTTACTCCACAAACTTTTCATCTCAAACCAAACAATTTCAGGTATCATTTAAAAAAAATAGTACATAAAATGTCACACAAAAAATCCCTTAGCTACCAACATTGCCTTTCATGTTTTACCCTAGGGAAAGAAGATGAAAGCACAAGCTCTGTGGCAGCTGTTTATATCTTTTGTTTTTTCATGCCAAAACTACAGTGTCTTCTACAGCTAGACATCCGACAGATCCAGCTACATCATGATTGTGTTTCAGAATGTGGAGGAAATTTTATTTCCCTTTAATAGGTTAGAGGTCAAAAAAAATTGAGGCTGCCCTCCTTTCTCCATAACATCTTGACTACTGTAAGCAGTCAAGGTACGGAAACCTAACAATCTCAGCTTACATGGGTGTGAACAGATGGCAAGACATTTGCAAAAGGTACTCAAACTCAGAAATCACTTTATCCTTGCCTGCCACACCTGGAATATGTTTATATTTTAGCTGACACTGGATGTTCCTATCTTTATGTTCCTTTATGAAGCAACGAAAGAACAGGAATCTGCATCTTTCCATCATCTCTACTCTTTCCATAGCTTCGTATTTGCTTTGTATTTGCTTGTAAGTAAAAGAACTCTGAAATTTTAATGGAATTTTTCTGAGTTAATATAAATGAAACTATCATTAAAAAATTTCAGCACCAGATTTGACAAGTGATCTCCTTCAAATGACTGAGTCAACATGATACTGTCCTGTAGAGTTCACCTGTAAACTAGCTTCTTTCCCTTACCACAGACAACATACAATGCTCATTCAAAGAGACACTGGGAGCTTGGCAACATTCTGTCAAGCCATTCTGGCAAGGAGAAGGAACCCCAGCAAAAGTGTATGAGAAACACAGTCTCTGGGATGGCCAAGCTACAATTTCTTGGTTCTTACCTGTAATATGTATTCATTCTACTATTAAGTATTATTCCCTGAGTGTGACAGATTTGTTCAACATACAAAAAAGAGGAATTTCCATGCAAGTTTCAGGTTTCAGAAAAATTATGCTTACGTCTTCCCTCTAAAAAAGTAAAAAATTTGCCACACTTGAATTTTTTTGTCAACGTAAGTAGTTTAGCATACACAAGAAGAAATGTACCCATAAGAACATAGTTTCTTCCACATTCATTCAGTTCCTTCTGCTTTCTATCTTTTCCAAAAAAGGTAGCCAATATTCCTTGAAGCTATTCCAGGCTGCTGTAATAACTTTTCAACGAAGAGTCATCTACAGAATCTTCCACTTAAAACATTCTGCTTTCTAAGTCCAAAATTACTTGGATTCCTCTTTAAACTAGACTGACTATATAAAATCAATACCAGGAAAACTTTGCTTCTCATTTAAGGTATTCCTCTGGCTAACATTTTATAACTAGTGCAAATCAATAATGAATACAAAGTGGATACAGGAAGTAAATCCAGCAAAGTGTTCTGTTACTATGCATTTTATTTCTTAATTAGCACTTTTTCATTTTTTTCTTGCTAACACCATCTGCCTCACAAGGTGTATATACAGGACGATGTTTTGGTAGCAAGGGCACATAAAAAGGTTATGCTAAAGCCACCCCAGAGTTAGAACAAGCCTTTCTGAATGTTATGATGGCTTTATATATTACACAATTCTAGAAGTACTGGCTTCATTCAGTACAGTAGGTATTACTCACTGAAAAACTATTCCAGCATTTTGTTTCTTCCTAACAGTTCATGTGAGATGTGATGCCTGGTCAAACACTGAAGACAATTATTAATTTATTCATGGTTTTCTTATGGCACCCATAAAGTAGTTTGTCCAAATCTTCATAATGAATATACTTTCACAATTCTCCTGTGAAATCATGGTATTGTAATCTTACCATCAGATTCATTCCTCTACAGATGAGGAACCCACATAAGGAAAGATTAAGGTCAAAAACATCTCCTGATTTTTAACAGACAACTTGAGATGCTAAGACCTCATCTTGCAATATATTTAGCTTTATATTTAGCTAGTGCTGTTACTAACTGACAGATGTAGTAGTATTTCTCATTTTCAGTATGGATCACTCCTGTAAGACCAAGAAATAAAGCATGCTTAGGGGTTCACAAATGTCTCCTGACAACAACACTGAGGTTCAGAAATTTTGGTTCATTTCTGTTTCTGAATTCTTGCACATGCAAACAGCTAAGAAATCTTTGAGCCACAATCTGTTTATTCCCCTTTTGTTAAACTGCACTGAGTGCATTTCCTAGCAGCTCATTCTTGTTTCTTCACGTAGGTCAGAAGCCTGAAGTAGCCATGCTTAGCTGAGACCTGTGCCCAGACAGATGGGGGCTACCTATCTAAATCTCTCATGCTCTCACAGATTTCTCTGTCGTTCTCTGCCTGGCTGTCTTGGAGTCACAAGAGAGTGAAGATACAAAAATACTTCCTCTAATTTATCATCAAATTTCAATACACATGTCACAACTAAGAGTAGAAAATGCAGAAAATTTATTAAGCAGACCTGATTGGGAATTATCTTAGGTCAAAATAACAAACATGCTTATCTTCAGACTTAAAACTTCCTCTCTCACGGATACTAAGAACAGTATTTTCACTTAACTGCAAATGCTGTAATGCTTTGCTTGCATAACAGACAAGTTTCAAAGCCTTGCTCTAAAGTAAGGGGCAGCTGCACTCCTACATTTATATATGAAATGCTCTGTTTACTACTGTTTTTGTGAGACATCGAAAGATTTTAAAGAATGCAATTTTTCATCCCACTGCCCTCTAGTTCTGTGAAACCTCAGTTAAAAACAGAACCAGCCTTGAAGAGGACACTTGGAATGGAAAAAGTCTCAGCCTAAAGGGTCAAAACTTGGCAGAATTAGTTACACAATGTGAAAGCTTACTGTGGCCCTAATGGCAATGGTACCATTGTTCTAACTAAAGATTTTGCTCTTTTTCTTGAACCTATAATATGGTTAATACTGTTTTATTCTTTATTCCCTGAAAGCACTTCAGTACCATTATTTGTTCAGATTACAAATCTTTTAAGTTTATTTCTGCTTAACTTCTAATGACCAATTTTCAAGTTTGACAGAGTACTGAAAACACAAAATATTATGAGGAAGAGTAAAGAATGCTACTTTGAGATGGAATCATCTCCTAAATTTTAGGCCAGTCACACAAAATTGTTTTCTGTAAAGTGACTTACTAGATGGCTCCCTCACACATACTGCTACATAACTATTGCTAACTCTGCAACTAAAAAATCTGAACTGAACTGGCACAGGGCTTTTTCAAAGCACCTTACAACGTTTACAAAATTACTACACTGTGTATTGCCCAGAATACAGAGATAACTTGCCAGTTCAGAAAGACAGTAAAAATATTCCCACTTATGATGGTTTCCTCTGCTATGTGCCTATCTTTTGTTTCTTCTGCTGTTGCATTTTAAGAAAAATGCTACTAACAATGCAGATGTTGAAGGACTCAGACTTCCCATTTTCTCTACTGGTAAGAAAAGTGCAGGAACAGCTGTTTCATCATGACTTATTTTTAGTCTCTCATTAAGTAAGTCTTTTGTCTCTTTTGCACCTTTCTGTAGCCTGATAATCAAACCGATCAGTATGACCTGGTCTGTCTGTACACCTCAGGAACAGATGGTATCTACATATAAAAAAGTGGAGCTTTGGTTTGTCATATGTCTTCTAGCAGGTGCTATGTACAGATCCAGTACAGTAACAGACTTAACAGGTAAGCTGAAAATATTGCTTGCTAACTTGTAAAGCACATCTATAAGAATATGCAGCACATATACAACTTAATAATTTGCTGTGCTGTGACTCTAATGCAATATTTTAATTCCACAATGTCCTTGCACTTCAACAAGGACACCAAAACATCATCCATTTATGCAATGGAAATATCTTAGATATAAAATTAGTTTTGATTTTTACTATAATACACAAGGACATCTCATGAAAGCAGTAGGGAATACCAGATTTGTTCCTGGAACTGAGTTTTGCTTCTCTAAGACTAACAGACATTCCATGCTAAAACAACAACAAAGACTAACTAAGTATAACAATCTGAGGGCTATCTTGACTTTTAATTTTTCAATTTAACCAAAAGACTTAAAAGTAGAGATGTCTTTTATCAACCTGAATGATAAGAACACTTGGCTAGAAGTGTAAAGTCTGAAAATGACAAGCATTCCAGCTTATAAGTGATGAAAGTAGATCCATTTCCAGATTCCCATATAGTACCTGAAAAGAGTTCAATGTCTGCAAATTAAAAAAAGTCACAGATGCATGGGAGAAAAGAGATGTAGAATCCTCCAAACACAGTACAGAATATTGACAGCATATTCTGAGATGATTGTTCCACAAGGATCATTGAGTCCACATCTTAAATAAACGGCCCATATGGTGATTGAAGTCACATCCTTTGTGTTCTTAGCACCGTACAAACACATTTATAGAGGGAAATCTACAACATAAGACCTTTTAAAAAATCTGCACTTAAGATGTTTTCCTTTTACAGAAGCTAGCAAGCACCTCACTTACCTTGGTTTGGTTGCATATTCATGTTTGGTCTGGGCCCATAGTTGCCCATTGGCTGTCCCTGGCTCATTGTCATCTGATTCTGCACTGGCATGCTCTGTGATGATGGCACTGAGTGATTATAGCCACCCATGGACCCATGGCTACTTGAAGGCATATTCATGGAACTGTTTGTCATATTGAGCTGGTTAGGTCCAGGCCCTTGCATAGGCATATGGTTGGGTCCTTCAGAAAGAAAAAAGGGCAAAAAGTTGTACATTAAGCATTATAAAAGCAGGTGAAAACAGTCATACAGAATCACAAAACTAAACAGAAGTCATTAAATACAATTACATTAAAATAAATTCAAAATACAGTTTGCATGTGATTTCCCTACTTTAAAAACAAGAAAGTGAACAACAAAGTTAATCTCTACTATGAAATAAATTTTCTTCTGTTGAGCAGCTGAAGTGAATGAAACAAAGGTGAATTATCATACAGCTCATCTTCTATCCATATCATACACAAAACTACTCTTTTTAGTACTTTCATAACACAGCATGAATTTCAAACTGAATTGCACAAGACCAGTGTAACAGACAGCTTGATAGCTCCATCAGAGCTGTAATTGTTACAATGGCTGTAACATTTCTGTGTATTCAAACAACCCATACTAGACAATTTTTTGAAACTAATGATTATTATTATTTTTAAATGCAGGCAGTATTACCACTGACATGGGATAATTACACAGAATCATAGAAACATTTTAGTTGGAAAAGACCACGAAGATTGTCAAGTCCAACAACAAATTTAACACTGCCGAGTCCACCACTAAATGCTGACTTAGCCCAACTTTCATTCAAATGATTATAGTTACCTATAAAAGAAAGAGAAGGTGACAAGCACTCCATGGATCACTGATACAACAGCAAAGGCTTTTATGGAAAATCTGTCAGGCAAACTCATTCTACAGAGCTGTTTTTAATGCCCCTGTAGATAAAAATCTAACCAAAAATCTAACCAACAATCTAACTTGTTCATGAAAAGAAGACAATTCCTGAGTTTATCTCCTGAGATGGGAATGAGAACAAATCTTTGTGGTAAGATATTAAGATTTTTTTTTTGGTACTTCAATAATGACTTTTTTATAAGAAGGACATGTAAATGGAAAGCATTTAGTGACCTATGTTGGTGAACACATCACCTTTGCTGTGCATACGTAAAAGAACAACCTTGGAAATCAGAGAAAGGTGTGAAAAAAGGACAAAGTGAAAATACTGCAGACAATGTGTTGCATCTTTTCTACTTGTAAATAAGGTTGAAAATTTTGACACAACAGAAAATCAATGCTTTTGATTTCTAAAGGACTTAGCACTGCAGTGATTCAGATAATATGAGACAATGTAGAACAAAAACGACAGAAGGACTATTTAACATTTTTGATCACAGACCATATAGCCAATATTCTGCAACTTGCAGTATTTGCAGATGACTAGAATGCGAGATTCTGCAGTATTTGCAGACTAACAGAGTGCAAGATGATGACTGGAAGGACAGACATGAAATTATCAGTTCAACTTGTGAAGTTACAAAGGAAAAGCAACTTTCCTTTGCATCTTCACAAGGGGAACTGATAATTTCACAAAAAAACCCCATACACCCAAAGAGCCAACTACATCTTTTCACCCTTTATTTTCCTTCTTCTTGACAACACAGGTTGAATTTGGATTATTCTCTGAATTAAATCTACTCTCAGTGGGTATTTTAACAAATAAAACATTACAGCACTATCTGGTCAGTTTACTCATTACTTTAAGTGGAACAAGTGAACAGCTACTAGAACTAAAATTAGTAAGAGGTGTGACTGGATATAACAAGTAAAAAAGTAGATGAAATGCATGGATTATGCCCATGACAAGCACCACACAAAGACCTCATGAAGATATATACAACCAGCGGACATGACAGACCAGGTCAACTGTAAACAAGGCAAATGCTGATATGTGCAGATTTCATCAAGAAGATGCTGCTGTTGCTGAACGTGCCACAGGTTTTCTGTTAAGACAGAAAACTGTAAGAAGAGGAATCAAAAAGAAACTACGTTAGTAGAGCTGTAGGAAGGTACTGACTTGTTTACATATTTCCTAGTGAAAATTTTTAAAAAAAGAACCACACTCACATGCCTCTGCCTTCAGATGTAAACAGCTCCTAAGTCCTTGGCTAATGAAAAAACTGCACAGATCTAGGGTAGAATGAAGGCAGAAATAAGGACATAGAGAGTTGCACACAAGGTCAGAGACAATACTAACTGACTGAAACAAAAAAATGCAGAAGAAAAAGATAACAATGATAAATGAACACAGCTAATAAAGCCAAAGTGAAGAAACAGAACCTAAGTTTAAAAACATATTTATCCTCTTGCCCTTTTTAAGACACCTGACTGAAATAAACCCAAAACCTATTTTGTCAAGTAAAGTGTAAAAGTGAAAAAGGTATCATACGTGCAGTGCACTGCTCCTGCAAAACATAGTGAGCAGAGATTGCTGAAGGTACAAAGGCAGATCCACCACACAGAAAAAGTAATTCAGTGGATTATGTCCACAAGAGTACTAGAGATGCCTATACTGTCCCTCTTCAATTCAACTCTGCCTAATTCTGTAATAGTGAGTACATGGAGACAGTTTAATTATGAAAAAGTGAGAATGTCTCTAACCATGAGTTCAATGGTGAATGTGTTCTTAGGTAAAGCTATGGTGAAGAAAAGTTTCCTACTGTAGTGCCAAGCAACTACTGCAGAGCTGCTAGAAGACTAATTTCTTTCTGAATTAAGGAAGGAATACACACGGTTAGTGCCAGAATGTTAGGGCCTGGGAGTGGCTTTGTTTCTTTATGATTAAAGGAAGACATTGTCGATGATAGATTTCAGTGAGTTAGGCAAGCACACAGGAGAGCAAGTTTTTAAAAACTGATAATGTAAGAAGCAAAATAAGGAAGGCAAAAATTATTGCAAGATCACAAAAAGATGAAACACCTTCTCTAAAAGGCTGGTTTACACTTCATGTCTCAGGTAGCACCAAAACGGGAGAAAATACTCCTAAGAAAAAGATGTCATATGAAATGTGAGGTATGTGTATTTTCTGTGGTCAAAATCAGAGGGTTTCTTAGTGAGAAGCTAGAAAACAAGGGCAGAGAAAAAGCTAAGACCATACTATCAAAAACCTTGCAAATGAAAAATAATAAAAACACACTTTACATAATTTTTTTAATAGTTTGTTGAAACAATGCATGGGGTTCTCTTGTGTATAAGGACAATGCAATTGATTTTCTTTTTTATATGGATAAATGAAATAGGAAGAAGAGAATATGGATGAACTGTGAGTGAATTAATGAGGCATGAAGTATGTATCTCCACTTTAAAGTAACTGCTTAAAATGCCATACTAATTAGATTTGTATTATAATAAAGTTAGCAGAGTAAGTACCTATCCTGAATATAAACAAAAGTCCTCTTTCCTCTTAACCACCTATGCACAGCACCTTACCTCCAAGAAGCTGCAATCCAGACTAAGTACATTTGAGACTACATTTGCAGGAAGGAAAGAAGACTTTGAGAGAACTTGCTGGGAACACACAAGTGCATGTGTTGTGATTTAGAAATGCTATTCCCCAATTTACTGTTTCCACTAAAACACTCCAAACCATACAGCTCTTGCTCACACCCCTGTCCCCCCTTTCCTTCTCCTATGTCAGGCTGGAGAGAAGAATTGGAGGCACAAAAAGTAAAGATTACAAATTGAGATATGAACCATTTACTGGAAACAGCAATGAAATAAGAAAAATAACAGTAACAGCAACAATATTAATAACAGTGTACAAGATGCAAAGGATTCACAGGCCAATTGCTCACCACGCAGAACCCCCACCAGGTTGGAATAACTTCCAGGTCCTGGCCATGCCTCTTTTTGCCTACTGCAAGAATTAACCCTGTTCTAGCTGGATTCAGGACAACCTGTTATTCAGGAAGGTCACCTACCAGTGCCACAACAAAGGTCAGGGACCCCTACAGCTAGTCTTACCTTTCAACTTTTTACATATGATAAAACAACATCAAGAAATCAGGAAGACCATCTGCCCCCAGCACATCTTAGTTCATCATCTCCTTCCAAATCCAGATCACCCTTACTTTGCATCACATTAACTCAGTCAAAGTAACTCTTCATACAGCAATTTTTTCAGCTAAAACCCACAATCTGTCACAGGTACAGACAACACTCAAGTGTATCTCCAGCTGAAAAAGGTTTGTCATGACTGTCTTCCCTGGCAAGAGGATACAGACATGCATTTGTCAGGGGATGCAATTAAGGGCCCCAGCAGCACTTCTGGTTCTGTGTTAACCAGGACACAAGTACAAGAAAAATCATCCTTTGCCCTTCAGGCAATGGGACAGGTCTATAACAGAACTTTAAAATGACTCATGCCCAGATCATCACTAGGCAGTTCTAATCCTCTCATCAACCCTTCTGCCCATTCTCAGGTCTGTGGAAGCCCCTGCTCAGGTACTACCTGAAATTCTTAGGTGGCATTTTTAAGAGCCTGCATTTTATTTTTTCCAGGCTGGTCAACTGGATGTCAGTCCTGGATTCTCTCAGTTTAAGATTAGTGACTTTACTCCTTTTATGTAGATCACCTCTACAGATATTTAAGATTTTGTATCTGGTTTTTATTACAAATGTCTATGCAACTTTAGAGTAAGTGCCCTAAAACCAGAAAGCAAATGCATACACTGCAGACATTATTAGACATACATCTCTGTGAAATACAGAAAGGCTCACAAACAGGTAAACTAACACACACTTGAAAAGATAGGTGTAACTGAGCTATAAACTTAACAAGATGATTCTGTTTCCCTTTTTCCAACGCCTACCTATGAAATGATTTTAGCATGCCTTTCCGATATTAGAGATGCCCTCATCCTAAGCTGTTTATCTTCACATCCTCAGAGAAAACTTCAAACTGAGAAGGAAAGAACAGACATTCAAAAAAGGGAATATGTTGGAAGAAAGGCCAAATTAAAGCTTAGTTGGAAACTGTATTTAAGTATCTGTCTAGGTGAATACCAAAACAAAGCTATTTAACTTTTACATCTTTTCATAAGAGCTCTTTTCTTATTCTATCTAATTACAAAATATGTATGTTTAAGGAGTGACTTTTCTCCCCCGTGGCTCTGCAGTGAAGTCATTATGCTCACATTGTGACTTAGTAATCCTTCTCCTTGGAAAAGATCACTATAATAACAATAATATGATTACACTTGAGGGTCAAAGAGACTGATTTTTGAGAGGCAATGCTACTCTCCATGGGAACTGATGGATCTTGGATAAAGGACACCATAATCAGAATATCTCTGCCCTACTTAGGGAGCAGCATATATTGCTCTTTATACTTCCAAATGCAGACCATGACCAACATGTATGATGAAACTAACTTCTCAAGATCTTTTATTTGTGCACATCTTACACATGGCCTCTGGAGGCTATTCAAGCTACTCTTTCAGAAAAGCAGCCATAATCAAGTCCATTTTATCAAGATTTCCACAGAAATTACAGACTACAGCAATTGTTGAGTTTTTTTACTTTGTATTAAGTTTTGCGTAGTTATTTACTGTGTTTTCTGTCATGAAGACTATCCTTGCCACCAGTGAGAGATGAATTTTCAAAGATCCTTTGACAGTAGTTTCCTTTCTTGAAAGTATCAATACCTTGAGGAGCTTTTGTATGAAAAGTTCTTCCATAACAAAAAATAAAAAACAAAAACAAAAAAAAGGAATCCTGAACAAAAGCAACCCTGGGAATGCAATTTTAAGCTGAAAGCCATTTCACATAAAATAGGCAGTATGATTTTACAAGTGGAAATTCAGGAAAATAGCCTCTATATAAAGAAGCATGCTCTTCCATTGCCTACTCCACTCTGATCTGACTGCTAAAGGGAATAGTTACCCCAAAGCCAGTATTGGTAGGTACAATGTGGAATTTTATCATCCTCTTTCTCTGCTTTGTTCCTGTCTTCCCAAGTACTTTTCTTTTTATTACAAAACAGGATTGCATAGAAACTGACTTAAAATTTACACCTAGAACAATAATCTGGAGGCCATTTCTTTGCAAATCCCTTACGATTCAACACATCTTCAATAATAAAGAACACAGGGGATTAGTGGAAGCTGTATAAAAGCAATCTTTTTTAAAAAAAACATTTACACAAATCAGAAACACCCTCTTTCAGATGTATCTATTTTACATTATCTAATTATTTAGCTACAGTGATTTCACATTATCTTTTTATGGAAGGATTTGTGTTCACTCAGCCACAGGCCAATACCTTTCCCCAGTAAGCCCTCTAAAGCCAGCTGTACTGCATGGTTTCAAACAGACTAAATTTAGCCAGTTCTGTTCATCAGAGGAATGCTGTGTGTCAGCTACATCAAAGCCCAAGGGCAGCCTGATAAACACTGAATACAGGTCACGTAGCTCTGTAGCTAACAAACTCTAAGAGAGCTTGTACTCGGGGGCATTCAAAGCAGTTTTGTCATCAACAATCTAGTATCCCTTGAGCCCCCATGTCGTTTCAGTTGCCAGGCAACGCTGGTGTTAATGTCTTAGAGGAGAAAAACTTACCAGGCATCTGGCCGTTCATCTGGTTCTGCATGTGTGGTGCAGGAGGGCCCCCACCTACCATACCATCTGAAGACATGTTGTGCGAGCGCGGGGGTGGGGGAGGGCCGCTCTGACTCATCCCGCCCGGACCCATAGGCATATTCTGTGTGGGTGGCTGAAAGGAGACAGTTTAGTCAAACACGAGAAGCAGTTAGTCTGACAAATATATTATATGTACATATGGTACACCACTTGCCTATATTGTTCAGCGGCGTCTGAAAGAAAGTGCTGAAATGCATTCCTTTCTCTTTCTGATATGTTTAACTCCTCCCAATACTAATTCTGGCAAAAGGTTTAACATTTTAATCAATTTTACATGAAGTATTACATGCAGACAACACCACAGCACCTTTGAGCACCACTTTAAAATAAAAAAACACACAAATCAATGCCTCATTAAAAAATTACAGCTGAACAGTTTAAGATTGCTGGAGTCGCTCCCTTACACACACACACACACACAAAAGCTTTCCTTCAACAGAGAAATAAGTCTTCACTGTAATTCTCTCACGTCAACAATTTGTTGCTGTTAACAGACCTTGCACCAGGACAAAACAGGTACAACATGAAATGAAAGCCTCTGAATGCTCATAGACCAGCAAAAAATTTGCACCTGGGTGTGGTAAAACACTAGCGAGCTCTTCCCTGCTCTCCCCCAAAGCGATGAAGGCCTAGCTCATAATTCCGTGCCAAACACCCCCTACAGACTGGAAGCACATTAGTGCTGGCCTCCAAAGGTCCAGAGACAGCTGCCTAGAAAGGATGTTTTTGGCAAATTTCCTAATGAAATTGTGAGGAAAATAACTGAATAACCTTGAGAGTTCAAAGAGGGAGAGCAAGAAAAACAATACATACAAGAGGGAATTTACTGGTAGGTTCTACTCACGGCAATGTAAGGAGACACAGAAACTGATAGTAGCCAGCTTTTTTCCTACTAAAAACACCTGTGAGACTCTACGATCCTCCTCACATACCTTAGCCAAGCACTTTCAGGGGAATAAAAATCATCTCAGTGAGAGCAAATGCCTGGCTCTCTGGCTTTTGGCAACTCTGTCTACAGGTTACAATTATTCATGAAAAACCCTTCCCATGAGACAACACATGTGCATTTTTCAACATTTCTCCTCAAGCCAGAACCAAGAGGGTGAACCCTAAGTTCCTGTCTAGCCCAGTCCCTGCTAATGCCTACACTACTCATAAGGTTCATAAGGACAAAACACAATACAGGAGTAAAGAGTAAGGCTTTCCCAATGAGTGTTGGAGATGGCAACAGCAGAGTTACACAGACACACACACACACATATCCACTTGCAGGGTAGGGGAGTGCATGGTAGTAATTTGCTGTCTCAACATTTCTTCAAATACCTCAAGCAGGTATTATTTTATCTGCAGTACTTTAAAAAAAAATCCTCAGGAAATTAGTGAAGGCTTTTTTTTTTCTCCAGAAAGAAAGAAAGAAATGAAGAAAAATGCAAGCAAGTAGGCAATTTCTCTTACTAAATTCCTTTCATTCCTCCATGATGAAGAGAATGGCATTTTATAAGCAAAGCTCCTTCCTCAGCCTATAGCAGAAGTGTCAGAAGGTGGAGAAGCTAAGAGTGAAAGGCAGCTCTACCCTCTGAACACTGTGACTGAAGTGCTGCTCCATTTTCCTTGTTCTACCTCCACTGATGAGCAACCAAGGCAAGGCTGCTCCACCTCAGTTAAATCTTTCGTCCCTTCACCTTCAAAACTCACTATCATCCTAATTTTGCATCTAACAGAATCTAACAGAAATTATCTAAAACGAATATACAAAGAAAAAAACAAAGAAGAAAACAAACAGAATATTTTCATTTTTATTTGGAAAGTATGTTTAGGAATACCAGCAAAACCAACACACTTGGTACCTCCACATGAGCAGTCACAGCTCAGAGCCTGCCCCATGTCAGCCTCAGAGCAGTCCCATGCCAGCAAACTGAGAGCAGAGTCGAAAATCATTCAAGCTGAAATGTTTTTAGAATTTAAATGAACTTCTTCAATTTCAAGTATAAAACATTAGTAAGTCCAATGAAGTACTAAAGAAGATTAGATCATACCTAGGTTTTAGCTAACCTGCATATGATATTGCACGAACATGGGCGTGCCCTTATCTGTGGAAAGATGGAGCAAAAAAGCTCCAAGGGTTATTTAGACAAAACTATATATATTCCAATTCTACTTCGTCTGGGAGTTTTCAAACCTATCCTTCAAGAAAAACACTGCAGTTATCAAAAAGACAGCATGACAGAGTGACATGCAAGGACAGGGAGGAAAAAAGTATTAAGGACTTTAGATACAAAAACCTGCAAGAGACTTCACAAACCACAAGACAACTGAGAGAGCAACTAAAAACACTCAAAAAGGTACTACCAGAAAATAATTCAAGAGAAGCTTCTGTATATGGAAACAGCCCAAAGACTTTTGTGAATCCTTATCATATTCTTGAAAATAATGCAAGAAAAAAGTCCAAGCTGCTAAAAAAATTCAATCTTCCATTAAAATAAACTACCCTGTCAGATGACTAGAAGGTAGATGAACCTTGTTATCTCTATTTATAAGAAAAGTAGTAGGACCAATTCTAAGGATTATGGACCTGTGAGCCTTGTTCTCTGAGGTACACAGGTAAAATGATGAAAACAATTAAAATCATAAAATACCAAGGATGATAAAGCTGAGTTAGTAAAGTGTCAACATAGTAAAGTCAAACCTTTCTAATTTACTAGAAATTTTTTAAAATAATAATTAAACCACCTAGCTGCATAATTAACAAAAACTTCTCAACACAAGTTTTTTGACAAAGCCTTTTGGAGCAATAGATTGTCCAGTGGCACTGATTAGAAACTGCCCAAAGGGAAATTCATGAAGTCCAAAGAGTAAAGGAACATATAGAGGTTTCCTGAAAATGTCAACCTATGAAAATACTGCAACATTACTGAAAATGTAGAAGAAAGAATAAGCAGAAAGTGCCAAGTGAAACTCAATGTAGATAAATACATGACAATTACACTGAACTGTGAACCACTTTCTTCAGAAAGAGGAAGCTCCTATGGCCGTTAATCCAGAAAAAAATAACAAACAAAAAAGAATTGGCCACAATCCAGACAGCTTTGTGGAAAAAACAAACAAAAAAACCCAGAAAACAAACAAAACAAAAACAAACAAACAAAAACAGAGAACCAAAAACAAAAAACAAAACAAAAACAAACAAAAAACCAAACAAACAAAAAAAAACCCTCCAAAAAAAGCCCAACAAAACTATCAAAACCCCATAAAATCTACTCATAATACTTGTGGTCGCTTTCTGATTATCTTCAGTAATATCCAAAGTGAGGTAGAATATTAAAGAAAAAAAGGCCAATGTATTTGAGATGATCATACCTATTCAGTTTGAGCAAAGTAATCTGAAAAAGATACTGTAAAAACAGAATGATTCTAAAGACAGGCAACCAGTGATTAAAAACTTTGAATGTTTACACCTGAAATGGCAAAAAGGACAGGGTTTTTTTGTTGGTTTTTTTTCCACATACAAAGGAATTTAACGTAAGAGGATATGACAGAAATACAATTTAATGTATGATACATACAAAAAGTAGATCATCCAATTTATGGTTTCACAAGAAAGAAAACCTCAGGAGAATAGTCAGTAAATTGAGGAAAAACATTAAACATACAAGACATCACATAAATCCCATAAACCTGATGTATTCATCAACACAAGACACTGGAACAAAGTTTAAATAAGATTAAGAGATAATTACACATACATATATGCAATAGAAACAGTTATACAGTATATTATATAGGATATTTTAAAAGTGCATTACAAGCCTTTATGTCAGATCATAAACCAATCACTACCTGATAGTAATTAAAATGAAATGTCTCCTGCAGATATAATTATTCCCCAGTGAAATTCCTCCAGAGTATTTTTCTAGTGGATGCAGACAGAAAACAAGAAAAAATTGTTTTTAAATGGCAACTTCCCGATTTCTATTGGAGTTCATCCAGACTTTTACAGATAATGAACTTCTTTAAATTAACTTTAGTTTAAAAACCCCAAAACAATAACAACAACCCCTCCCACATAAACGAAGTTATTTAACCTTTTTTGTTCTTCACAGAAGTTAAGGAAATTGACTATCCCCAGGAACATGCACTACATATGGCAAAGACTTTTTAAAAAAATACAAAATGACCACATAGTATTCAACAGAAACAACCCACCCTTTGTGAAAGGAAAGCTACCCAAAATGAACCCTAGCCATTAAATCTAGATATAAAGGGTGAAATGACATCCAAACCTAGTTAGGTTAACAGAACCAAAGGAAAGGCTATTTCAGTTCTTTTGCTGGATGTATGACAAAAAGGAATGAAAATTAAAATCAACTGCTGATGTTATTCCAATTATGAAACAGAAAACATTAAGTATTTTGCTATCAGTAAAAAGTAAATTAAAGACTTAGAAGATGTTAGACATAGCTTCACTTGCTAAACACTAATTTTTGGCTCATTTCCCCAAACAGACAGATTACAGTTATAGCTGCTATGAGCATTTAAAATTTATCAGAGCATGAAAAAAAAAATTATAAGCTATTTAGTGCAACTCTGGAAATCTGAACTGGAAAAAGACTGAAACTGACCCAGTAGTTGTAACAAAAAAAAGAGACAAGGAAAAAAAAATAGATTTTAAGTGACAACTTTACAGCAAGCAAAACCCTACTAAATCCAAAAGTTACTTGAAAGCATGCATTAAAGACAATAGCTACACTGCATTTTTTTAGAGGATTTTCTTTTAAATAAATTAGATCAAATGCAAGACAGCAACAATAAAATCTGCCACGGTGGAAATGTACACCTGAAGATGGTAAGATTTTTTATAACATCGACAGTAGGTTCAAAGATTTGTTTATGGAACATCTATTGTTATAAAAAACTGAGGTGGAATACCAACTCAGTCACCAAAAAAAAAA
>VZTN01026415.1:58637-77955 GCA_013400515.1 Erpornis zantholeuca
GGTAAAGGAGAACCGGCTACTCCTCCCCACTTTTCCCGCGGGCGAGAGGGCGCTTCGATGCGACCGTGGCTGCCCCACACTGCCTAGCCAGAACAACGGGACCGAGAGCCGACGCTGGGAAACTTCAAAAGTGATTCCCCCCACACAGCCTCGATACCAGTCTTTCTTGGCTACCCCCTTTCTCTCCGCCGCGTTGGTACGTTCCTGCCCGACGCTCCTCATAGCAGGGAAGTGGTACGGCCAGCTGGGGGGAGGATGACAGCGCTGTGGCGTGCACGTTGCAGGGAAGACTCCAGGGCTGTGCCGGACGGCACTCTCTACTCCCCCCTCTGCCCAGCGCCGCAGTTGGTTGCACCCTGGCAGCCCGCTCTGGAGGCAGCGCGTGGCGGGGCGGGGCGCGGCAGGACGGGAGGGCAGGGCGGGGCAGGGGCGATGGTGAGGGGAAGCGCTGGGAGACAGAGGAGGAGCTGGTTTGGGTTCCGGAGCATCTGTCGTGAGGGGAGACTCCAGGAGTGGGCCGTTTTCGTCTAGAGAAGAGACGATTCGTTAATGCATATAAACATCTCACAGGCAGGTGCCAAGAGAGTGGCGCCCAGCGACAGCACAACTAGCAATGGCCATAAACTAAAACACAAGAAGTTTCCACTTTAACATGAGGAAGGACTTCTTTACATGGAGGGTGGCAGAGCACTGGAACAGGCTGCCCAGGAGCGTGGGGCAGCTCTCCCCGAAGAGCTGGGCGGCTGCAGCTTCCCTGCCCTGAGAGTGAAACAGAGCAAGAATAGCTCCGGCCGCCACATAAAATAAAAATTTCAGACGCTGGAAGTGCTGAAACTAGCCTTGATTTGTTTCAGTGCAGCCACTGGAGGGAATCTCGGTGTCACCAGAGAGCCTCGTGAACAAGTTCGCAAAGTCCAAGACAGTTTTTGGAAGAATGAAGAGTTGCAAGGGGTCGACATTGAAAGTCCCCAACCAAAACATTTTAAACCTGTTTTTTCCTGGGCACATCCATTGCTCAGCCTGTATTCATTCCAGTGCCACACTAGAGGCTGTGGGTACAGAATTCCTTGTCTTTTGCCCGCTGATGGCTGTTGTTGCAGCTGGCAGAGGTGTGTGTGCAGCCGTGGCTGGCAGGACACTCACTACCCGGTGACAGGATACCACAGCCCGCGCCACTAGACGTGAATCTTGGTCCTTGCTTGCTCTGTTTCTCGGCTGTTGCTGGCGCAAGGCCCCGGCTCTTCCCTCCAGCCCTAGCCGGCCCTTCTGGTTACAGCACACATTCGTCAGTGGCATCCACGGCCACCACGTGGCTGTGCAGCTGCTTCCCAGCTGGCATGCTCTCTCCTCAGACTGTGTCAAGGCTGGCTCCTGTCCCCAGTCCCATGACGATTACTCTTGCTGGCTCTGCTGTCCGAGGATGTGCTGCGACTGCCCATCACCCCCTGCTTTTTTCCTTGACTACCAGTTCCCGGGCTGCTGGCTCCAAGCTGTTTCAGCATTCCTACAGCATCCCGCTCCCCAAGGGCTAGCCACCTGGGCCTGATGCTCTGTTACCAGAATAGCACTTCTTCTGCCCTGTCCCTTCAGATTATACAGGACCCTGAGTTGATGCTAATCTGGCTTGCTTTTCTCCAGGAAGTATGTGTGGCTCAATGCTTGCTCTGTAGGTTATGTTAAGATGGAGCAATGCCAGCACGTCCATTACTTTGTGTTTCTAACCATTTCACTCATCACTGTGGTCAATTTTTTGGACTATTTTGGTTCATTTTTTTCTATCTCCTAAACACATTATCATCATCATCATCATCATCATCATCATCATCATCATCATCACTATAATACTTGTAGGAAACCCAAAAATAAAAAAGGAAGATTTGGAGAACCTGTATTTTTCTAAACTTGATATGCTTCGTGGTGATGCATGGTTATTATTACATGGTCTTGGAGTGAACTCAGAGAGTTGTAGTACCCGTGTGTTCAAATTGGTACTTTTTTAGCTACTACAAAAAGCAGCAAAGAACCCTACAAATGAAGAATGCATGATGGCCACGGCCAAATAAGGGTGTAATCAGAACCAACCATCTCCTACCCAGTTAGTATTTCTTTAGCATGTACTTGTCTCTGGAGAACTGGTGAGATGTCTGAAAGTGTCCCAAGGCTGCAGGCACAGCAAACATGTTCCCATGAGATACACTGGGAATGCCACAAAATGTTTTTTTCTTTTTCCACAAGTATGACACCTAGCTGTCATGCTCTGGTTACCTGACCACTGTGTATGAAGTATTTTGCACTGGGATGTCTTGGTGATCGCAGTGTTTGAGACCATGTGGGTTAGGTGCCAGCCACATGAACACTGCTCTGTAGGGTCTGAATGTTCCATATTGTTCTTCCACACTTTCAGGTTGGCTTTGAGTTGAGAAAAAAAAAAAAAATAGGCTTGTGGGATGCCACAGGTGAGGAACCTTAAAATGAAGGGAGTAATTTCCCATTGTAATTTCCCAAATGGTCCAAACTAAGTATGTGAATTTTTTTGGTACAGTCCTATTTCCATACAAAATACAAGAGAACAGTGTTTGGAATTCAACTCTGTCAGTTTTTAGAGGGAAGATATAAGATCATTCCCTCATAGTCATTAAAACTATCTCTTTTGCCTCATTTTTTCTGAGGATTAAATTAAATCCTTTTTTTCTTTTTTTGCCATTTGTAATGTTTTTTTCATTCATGTGTTTAACATTTTGGACTTCCACATTCATAAATAGCAACAGATCTAAAGAAACATTGAAAAAAGCTAGTCTGCAGCTCTGTTTTTTTACCATGCAAAGGGAAATTCACATTCAAAATCAACATTTAAGTAATGGCACAGATGCATACAAGCAGGGAAATAGATAGCTACAGTGGAAATGTGCCACATGTCTCAGAACACATAACCACAACAGGGTGTCTCTTTTATGACTTCCTTAATGCACTGCAATATGCCTAGATATCAAAGGACATATGGTATGTTTTCCCTTTAATTGCACATTTCTTTGCTCTTGTGAGTTACACACAACCTTAACATTATTTAATTGTAATTTAGATGCATAAATCTCAGTCATCATCAAGAGTTTCAAATGCAAATATGTTTCAATGAGATCTTGCTTCCACCTCTATTCCAACTTTCATCAGTGTAGTCTTTTTTTTTGTTGTTGTTGTTGTTGATGTGCATTTGAGTATGTCATGTTTTTTGGAGAGAGAAGGATGCAGACAGAGGAGGATCAGTCCTTTTCTGAAAGACTTTTTCCTATGTTTCCAATTCATATTTCTCAATACCAAGTTGTTTTCTGCCACTTTTATTATCTGAATTTCAAGAGTCACTGACATCTATAAGAAGGCAAATACAGAATGCTGATTCAGCAACATTTTCAAATGTACATTTAAAATTTTTTAAAAAAACAAACTAATATTTATGAAGCTATACATACATGAAAGATGAGCAAAGAATTTCACAGTAGTACCACTTGCTTAAAAACCTTCATGACTAAACGTCTTGGTATTAAAGTTAAGAATTATTCCTCTGAGCCAGGTGTTTCTTAGACAAAGCTTTTAACATTTTTGGTGAGAACACCTAATTTTATGTACTCACTTCAACTGACAGAAACCCACCCATTTTCTTTGCTATAGTAAGGATGATAGCTCAGGATCTACTGCTGAGAGATAGAACTATGGTGAATGTGAGCCTCTTTTTTAGGGTAGACTAATTTTTCATCTTCAAATTGAAAAGAAAAAGGGTGTTTATGCTGGTGTTTTGTAATACCAATAATACCATCAGGTAACAGAGCTGATCCCAAGGAAGAAGGGTCTTTTGGTAGATGAAAAAAGGAAGATGGCAAAAGGAAGAAAAAAAATGACATTTTTGGTGTAGTACTTCTTTACCAACTGAACTTGTTGATCTCATAACTTCTCTGGGATTGACTGCATGCCCAGTCACTGTGTTAATTCATCTTCTGGCAAAATGAAACTTGAACCTGAAGGCCTGCCTATGTAAGTGGTTAATGTTCAAATTCTGTTTATTAAAAACCCAGTAACTTGTTATCAAAATACACAATAATATCAGAGCAGCTTTTAGTGTAAATGGTGCTTTTTGCTACCTGAAAGATACGACACTAACAGGATAATTTTGTCTGGAATTTATTCTACCAGCTTCTTGCCTGAGTTTTTCTTCCCCAGTCTTGTAATTTCTATTCTGCATTGACTACTGTATGGAATAGTAATAAAAAGTAGCACCTGAAATGCAAGCCTATATGTTCCTGTATAAAATGAAGTACTCAAACAGCACTGCATGCTATAAGGATATTGGTGGCTCTGCTATACTCCAGGGAGTCAATAACAAATGCAGAAAAAAATCATTGGGATGCTAAACTTTCATTCTACTACCTGTCATTTTAGTTTGCAAATATAAATATTTAGAATAAAAAAGCTCACAGCAGGTTCAGCAGTTTGTACTAACGGGAGTAAGTGCAATATCTGCAGTGAGAAAATCTTTCCATGTCCCGATTTTATTCTTCAAAAGGGAATCTCCAGCTACTAGGAACATGTGCTATAAATAAAAAATAGCAGAACATCTAATCTAAGTCTACTTAGAGCTGAAAATTCCTCAAGTAGTCTTAGAGGTTAATATTTTATTTTAAGGCAGAAGCAAAGTGCTACAGTTCACTAACTTCTTCATTTTTTGAATGTTGAAAGCAAAGCAGAAGAGACAAACATGAGAATGCACTGCCAAGCCATGCTGGAGAAAAGGCAGCAATGATCTTGATGATCACTGAACTTTCATATCTGTTAAAAGGCAACACATTTGCAGTGGAGAGTCATACTGTTCTTCTGGGGACCCTCACTTCTGCATCATCTCCAGTATCTGCCTTCTGAAGACTCATGACCACAAAGGACAGAGAAGATGACTGAAAAAGTAGAGGACAGTACCACCTTGTCACAATTCCCATCAACGTCCTGAGGGAATAGAGAAAGTGCCAATTAAGACGAGTGCAATTGGAGGGTCTGATTCCATGAGGTAAAGAAGACTGCCCCTCATTCTGCTGGCAGTTTTTTTTCCAGTGCTGTCCCAGATGCTCTTGGTCTTTGTGACAAGGGCACATTGCTGGCTTACACCCACCTTGTCCATCAGGACTCCCAGGTACTTTTTGCAAGGTCATCCCTTAGTGTGAGCTGGTGCATGGTGTAGGTCTTCCTCAGGTACAGGACTTTGCTCTTCCCTTTGTTGAACTTCATAAGGTTCATGTCTGACTATTTCTTCAACCCACTGAGGTCATCCAAGAGCGATAGTGTATCAACAACTCTCACTCTTGGAGCATCTGTGAACTTGCTGAAGGTCCTGAGTTCCCTGCTGTCATCCAGGTCAGTAATGAAGAAGCTGAACAGCCTTGACCCCCATAGTGACTCCTGAGATGTATCTCTGTTGCCTGGCCCCCAGCTGGACTCCATGCTGCTGATGGTTTAGGACTTTGTAAAACTGATGGTTCAGCTGATATACACCTTGCTCATGTAGCTTCATCAGTTTGCCTGTGAGACTGTACAGGAGATAATGTCTAAAGAATTAATTAAGGTTGACATTAGTAAAATATCCCCTCTCTGCATGCTCATTTCTGTATTCCTCCGGATTGCTTGTCCTTGCTTCCACCTCAGGTATGCTGCATTTTTATGTTTGGATTTTGTCAGGAGCTGCCTGCTCACTTCATCCATGCAGACTCCTTGCATCTATGCATCTGTGTTTCTTTTCAAGAAGGAGAAGAAAGGAGGAGAAGGAAGATGCTTTGTGTGAGTACAGTCTGTGAGAAGAGTGTCCCCAGGGCACAGGAGGTCTGCTGTGAAACACAGGAGGCCACATCCATGGGGAGAAATCTGGCCTGTAGGGATCGTGGCTGCTGGATATGCCACTGAGGAAAGCAGGTTTGCAACTGTTCCAGGCAAGCAAAATGATGACAAAATGTTTGAGGATTCCCCTGGCATTTGTGGTGTCCTCGTGCCTGCCCAGAAGGATCTTCCATCCATACTCACAGAAGCAGGCACACCAAAAGGTGATAGAAAGGTTGAGATTCAGGAGAAGCAGGGAGCAGGCACAGATTCACTTTAATTACCAGAGTTGGTATTTGCAAGGCAGGAGCTGTAGGCCTGTGTCTTAAAATGAGGGCAACAGGGGATGTATCCTAGAAATAAGCAAACTGTGTTTGAACTATCCTACTAATAGGAATTGACTGCAATTTTCTATAAGCGACAGAAAAAAAAATAACTATGTTGATTTCTAGTATTTATTTTAAGGATGTGTCCTGGGTTATAATGTAAGATGTGTCCAGGGGGGTGTATTCTATCACCATTTTCAGGTTTCTGTTAAAACCAGGTGGGAGAGCACTCCCTGCCTCCTCCCTCTGTGTTATCTTTTGTTAATGGGCCCATCAGTGCCTTACCCATGACTCAGAGATAACTAACTCCTGGGCTATCTCCTGTTAATGGCCCATCAGGCCTTATCTCATGACTCACCATCTCATTGTGAGATACTCCACCCAGGGGGAGGAGCCAAGCATCCCATCTTGGATATAAACTGAGGTTTTGAAGACCAGACGTTAGCTCTTCTTCTCCACTGGATTCCCAGCGGATAGGAGCTACATACCTTCCGAGGAAGACCAGACCCTTTGACTGGATCAGTGCCTTAACTGAACTACATCCATCATTTCAGAGGACTGCAGCCACCATCCCTTTGGACTGCTGCTGCTACCCTGACAACAGGGTGTCAGATTGTATCTGACTCTGTCAGTTTAAACCAGTGTGTTTATTTTTTTGTTTTGTTTTGTTTTTCTTTTCTTTCCCTGTCTTTATTCTAATTTTCTTAATAAATTGTTATTCTGACTTGGTGTCTCCCACTGGTTTGTTTTTTTCAAACCAGAACAGGATGTAGCAATGCTTTTTACCACTCTCTTTTCCTTTTATTCAACCTGAAATTTTAAAGCATGCCTCTCATACAAAAAGATACTTTAAAAAAGTGTTATCCCATAATTACAATATATTGTTTTCCAACTAAATAGCAATATACCTTACTATTAAGTCAGTCTGAAAATCAAGTTGAGTTTGCTCTTTGTATCAGTAAGAAAAATTCTAAGTTAAAAGACTAATTAGAACCCTTGCTGATGGGGATGTGGGCCATAATAATACTTATGCCTCTTTTATATTGATTCTATAGGAATGAAAAAGGGTTTTTTTCTAGACTATAACCTTCATTATTAAATACTACTAGTCTTCTAGTAATGACAAAATGTGGTTTTGTGTAATTTTTTTAATACATTCACAGTCTAGCTATTACTGTGTATATATTTTTGCAGGAATAAAGTACAATTGCTAAAATAAATTCATTATGCTGTTTTCTAAATGCTATATTCTTTCTTAGTCATTCCAAGTGGGCCTTTGATTCTGCCATTCATGATGAATCTTTTTACCCTGCTGATTTAACTATTCAGAATAATTTAGTTTGGAATAATGATCTTTTGTAGGATTCATTGTTTACGCATTTATTGAAAATACTAAGCATAGACCTTATTTTTCTTTATGTTTGTCTTTCTCAGAATTCCTCATACTATTTGGTCAGCTTCAGCTTGGAAAGTTGATTAAAATGAATGGAGAATTGAGGTAACTTTGCTCTCTGGAGAAAGGAAACAGAAAAAAAAAATCAGCAGGAATTATGACAAGGAGAGCAAAGTGGAAGAGAGAGTGGTCAACTCTAGTAAAGAGAAGCAAATTAAACCTCCTAGGTTTATTAATTTTTTTTGTTCAGACCCCATTTTTGTTGGAAAAGTAAAGAATTTTGAGGCTATAACAAAAGGAGTGACAATGTAACAAGAAACTGTCTATGAAAACTTTCTTTTGCGTAATTTAAAATGGAAGTTTTATGAGCTCTGAAACAAGTAGAATTGATGGCTAGATTGTATGTACCTCTTGGTTTGGACTTTTGAAAAGAGCAAACATTTTATATTAGAAGTATGAAATTGTAGACTGTTGTTCTTCCTAAATGACCAAAGATACTGGGTTTTGTCTTCTGAAATAATACATAATTTTCTGTATTTACACATGTAATAATTTACCCTGTGGGGACTTTATATAAAATAGTCACAAAGACTGTAGTTTGATGTTGGTTGTGATGTGCGAAAGCTCTGGTCTTAGGTAAACAAGAAGGAGAATACTTATCATAAGAAGGCTTTGTAAAAAAGGGATGAGTTTTGTATGTAATGTAATAAATGAGCTTTTCTTTCTTGAGTGCTGGAAGATACATTTCTGCCAGGAAAGAACTACATGTGTTCCTGTAAGCCCTCTTTTACATCAATTTGTTGGTGTTAGTAGGAGAACATCTTTGAGGAAGACCAACTAAGCAGGGGAGGAGGGGTTGCTTATGTTGTATTTTAGTCATGCTTGAGATGTTCAAATCAAAATCCTTGTTTTTTTATCACTGATCCTATCATTAATTTAATTTCTTCAGTCCATTGTCAGATCTGACACAGTGCTGGTCAGTTTTCTTTCTTTTCTTTTTTCATTTATTTGTGTCTTTAAAGAGACAAATTTAAGAGACAAATTTTTAAGAGACAAATTTTGTGTCTTTATTATCTGCTCTTGAGATGTTGACTCTACTGTTTGTTCCATTAGTCTCTCTCAGAAGTTTTTAAAGCAGCAGCCCTTACCTTCCTTTCTTTCTACCTGTGACTACAAAAGGAGCTTCTCATAAATGTCTCTAGTACATCTAACTAATCCCCACCAAAATACCTATGAAACCAGTGACAGCATTTAAGATGCAGTCTGCCCTTATTTTACAACTCAGGAAACCTCACAGCCACCTGTTACCAAAATCCATGTTTTTCCTTCAGTCCCCTCTACACTCGTGTTCCCACTCTGTCTTCTGTCCCATCACTTTTATTTGTCTGATCATGTAGTTTAAGATGTTTAAGGAAGCTAAATTGGCAGAAAAACTATTGCCTTTCTTTATAAGCACTTTTCTGCCAATTCAGTTTCACGGATTGGGAGCAGATGAGTTTCAATGTCAAAGCAAGGGAAGATGATTCATGGGGCAGAAGAGTGGAGCAGCTTTACCCTTCTTTGTCAGCAGTTAACTTTCAGATCATCTTAGCCTTGACTGCACCTATAAACAGTGAATATACTGAGAATGCTACTTACCCCATTCGTCTGTGCTGACTTGCTATCTGCCTGGGCTCTCATGTTTGTAACCACCTTATTTCCTTTATTTTCTACTTGGGGGGTAAGCCTTTTGTCCAGGGGCTGCCTATCTGTACTGTAAACCACAACTTCTATAATTTCAAAACCTTTTGCTGTGATATTTACCATATCTCAGAATTTTTCCTTCTTAACAGGTGTCAGACATTACTATTTCTAAGTTGGGGAGGATGACACAGCCTCCACATAACTCTTTGCCAATGTCCTTGTGAAAAGAGATATTATTACAACATCTCCTCTGCATAACATAAATAAACATTGGGGATAAGAAAAATTTATCCTTACTTAACAGGATGGAATTTGAGGGCTGCATACAGCTGTGTTGGGTACATGAAACCAAAAATGCCACCAAGCTTCAAGAGGAAAGAACTGTGAGGAGAATGTATGCACTGGTTGATTACATCTGTTTGACTTTTGCAGGTATTGCTACCACTTACTGCACCACAATATGTTGCCTTGCTAGTATATGGTGCATAGGAGACCTTTAAAATTGATTTTATGAAGATTTAATTTATGAAGACAATTGAATAACATGAATTTATGAAGAGTATTTTGAAGATGAACACTATGGTTTTGGAGATTGGTACTAGGACATGAAGGCTTCAACACAGCTATTTTGAATACAGCTAAGGGATTCTTATGGGGCCAGTGGGATTCATTCTGATTTTTCAAAATTTGTGGTCCTTTTGTTGTTTTTTTTAAATCATCCTAGGTCTGTGTTTGTATCACATCATTAGGAACAAGCACCAGTTGCTTTTTACTTATTCCAACAGCAATAGGCAGACTGAAAGGGACAAGAAAGGCTAACCTACAAATCAAATTCATCAAAACAAATGAGGATGATATTGCAAGTATTTCTGGAGACTTGGAAGACAACTTTGGGCTTAAATCTCTGCTTCTATCCTCCTTCCCTGCCCTAGATACTACCCCTTGACATCAAAGTCAATCTCATAAAAGAGACCCCTGTTCCAAACATGTATAAGCCAACACTTTTGAACATTTGCTTCCACAAGGAATATTTTCCTTCAGAGGAGGACAGAATGAAAGCAAAACTGCATGAAAGCTCACCATATTGTTAGTAGAAATGCCTAGAGCATACATGCCACCTCACTGTACAGTTCCATGTGTCCACTAAGCCAACTGGTCATTGTTACCTGCCCACCACAAAGCAAAGGTTTTACCCCAGGCTGTGCTCTCCCACTGACACTTTTGTGCTGGCCTTGCTGCCTGGCTGGGGTGTGGTAAACTAGGCTGGAAGCTCTGCAGGGCAGAGACATAAGCCAGGAAAACCATAGAAGGTTTCTTGCAGTGTCTCACCCAGGACAGGTGAGAGCCAGCAGAGAGACTCAGAAGAAGGGGAAGCAATTCAAAGAGCAAAGCCACAGCACTGACTTAGATCAGTCTAAACTCTCACATCAGTGTGTGCTACTGGGTGTTGGCAGTTACTTACCAACACAAGTGGTGGTGTTTATCTTTGCAGTCTTCTCCTCTTCTATACGGTGAAGTGCCCATCACACCTTCTTGATTTCCTGTCCTGCTGGGGCCTGCCCGTACTTTCCTCTTATTCCCTAGTTTTCACCTCAAGAGTGTAGTTAATTGGATTTCTATTCATGTTCTCTTCTTGATTCCCAAAAGACAGAAAGCAGGGGAGCCCTAGCTCCCATCTGCTTTTCCCATCCTATAAACATACTTTTTTTTTTTTCACTGTAAACAGTGCAGGACACCTTTCTTGTCCTTCTCATTTTAATTTCGAGAAAATGCTGACGGAATCTTATCTGCAGGATTGGTGGAGGTGTGTTGGCAGTTGGACCACCAAGGATACTGTCAGTTGACAAAGTCATGGCACAGGTGAAAATGGTCATAATCAGCTCCTCAGTAAACCCAGGTGAAACTTCTGCCCACCTTTGCATCTCTTCTAAATGAATAAATGCTACTGATTGGGTTTTTTAGTTTTATTATATTAGAATATTTTTTATTATTAAACTTCAGAGAGGGAAAGATAATCATTGAAGCACTAAAAATATTTTTTCTCTAAATAAGCAAAAAGAGAAAACACAGCACTAGAAGCTAGTCTTGCACATCAGACCATGGGGATACTCTTCAATTCACCAGGAAGCTGATAGCAATTTAGATACCAAAAACTGGAAAAAGTTTGGAATTCCATTTGAGAGAAACCCTGTGCATGCCTTTTGTTTCTTCTCTGATGTAAAGAAATATGTACCAAACTTCGGCAGTTCTTTCAAACGGAGCTTCTTGGCTGTTTTTGCACAAAACCTTGCCAAACTCAGCCATGGCATTCCTAAAATGCTGAATATAGACCTACATGGGTTAGTGAAAGAGTCTACATCCCAGCTTACTTGAAATGCTTCTACCATGGACAGAAATTGAGTTCCCAGGAATGTGTTAAAGGTATTGAATTTTTTGTCCTTTCCATAGTTGTTGATCATAAGAGGCTTTGGCAAACAAGAGTTGCCAGAATAGTTTATGTGAAGAAAAAGACCTGTGTGGCATGAAAATAGTTGAGAACTGGTGTTCTCATGTATTTCTGTTCCTAGGTACCCTAAGATGAAGTCCTGAAACATTAACAGAGTCTGACTAGGAGCTGCGAGGGGAAACTGTTGACCTGGAAGACATGGCCTCCTTTCTTCATGAAAATGCAGAATACTTGGTAAATATTCTTATTTTAATGATTACATTGTGTGCTACACTGTGAAATCTGGCAGAAAAAATATCAAACTTCCTATAATAATGAGAAAAGAGCCATCTAAGGTATGTATTAATGATTCTATAGGAAACAATTATATAAATGGCATGCAAAGTCTTCTCACAAAAATTATTCCAGGTGACACCTGTGCATTCAACTTGATGAATGAAATCTCCCCTAACATCTGGTGGTACACTGTTAGGTGACTTTTGTAGTGTCTCTGTAGATTGATAGTGCTGGGAGCTATAATGGTTGCTGCTGATTTATAATAGTGTAAGACACTGTTGGGAACATTTCATGCAGGAAGCAGTGTAGGAAGGTGTATGGCAACATGCTACTTGTGTGGGTTGTATAAGACATTATCATTGTCTTTGAAAATGATGAAAATTATAGCAGTGTTTTATCCTGTAGTGATCCTTATCACAGTGTTTCTGACATGTTGTGGTCCCTTTGTAGCTTAATAGCTTCTGTTTCTATCATAAGTGGAAGATACAAGCTCTATAATATATACAAAAATTTGCATTAAAAATATTATCAGAATGCAGTACTCTCATATTTGTAATAGTTACTGTAATACTACCTCTACAAAGGCTTCCCAGCCGGTTAAAGGAAGGCAATCTTTCCTCTCTGTTCAGGACTGGTGAGGCCACACCTGGAGTGCTAAGTTCAGTTCTGGGCTCCCCAGTACAAGAGAGACATGGATGTACTGGAGAGAGTCCAGCAAAGGGCCTCAAGGATGGTGAAAGGAATGGAGCATCTCACCCATGAGGAAAGGTTGAGAGGGCTGGGACTGCTCAGCCTGGAGAAGAGAAGGCTCAGGGAGATAAAGTCAAAGTCTATAAGTACCTGATGGGAGAATGCAAAGAGGACAGGAGCAGTGGTGCTCACTGACAAGACTGGAGGTAATGGGCTCGAACTGAAATGCAGGAAGTTATGTTGAACATCAGGACTTGATTTTTTTTTTATTTTTTTTTTTACTACGAGTGTGATGGAGCACCAGAGGGTATTGGCTGTCTCTAGGTCTTCCACTTGAGTAACCAATTTTAAGAAGCGTATATGTTGAAATTCAGTGTGCATTTTCTCTCTTCCAAAATGATAGTAGAGCAAGTGACTTGCATGTTTCAGAAACAGAACAAACAAAGTAGGGAAGGGAAGAATATGTAAATTCATTTTCCCAAATGTTTCAAGAGAGCAAATAATTTGTTTGTGTTACATTAATGCTTTTGACATTAGACTAATTTTCAGTTTTAACATTTGTTCAAAGTTTAAAATACTCCTCTTTCTCCCTTCAAATATGAGAACAGTGTGAGGGAGGGAATAGGAAGGGAAAAAAAAATCTTCATATTTTTATTAATGACCAAAATAGAAAAAGGATAAATCCAGGTATTCTTTGCAGACACTTTTTAATTTTTGATCAAGTAAACCAGTTTCTTTGAAATATCCATGGAAGATTGCAGTTTCAGGTTGAAAAATCATTACCTTTCTATGCTTTTATTCTCTTTGTGTATTAAGGGTGAATCAAATTATGAATTCCCAATGGAAGACTAGCAGTTCAGCTAAAAAACATGCACCTGCTTAATCCAAGATGACATGCGAGCATAAACACACCACTCCAACAATAGTTTTCTACAACATGATACTTGTGAGGATAAAGGAAAACAAGGACACAACCTTGTCATTGGAAGGAAGGTACATCATTTGCCCTGATGAAACTGATTTCCTGTGTCCTTTTTCCAGTCAGCACTGTGTTTTTTGGTTTGCGTTTATGTTTCTTTTCTTACTTTTCTTTTTTTTCTCCCAAGACAAAAAGTAACTGTGCTGTAGGTTTATTTCCTCAACAAGTTTGGAATAATCACCAGAGAGTTAATTCTTGAGCGTTCTGTTTTCTTAAAGAAAGAAGAATTTCTAATAGCTGCATGAGTTTATTAAATGCCAAAAAATACAATTAAATACAGTATATATTCTTAAATTTTGAAAAGTGCCTGATGGAATATAGTTCTGGCTGACATCTGAATTTGTTTTATACTAGGGCACAGTGTGAAAGAACGGGAAGATATCCTATATGCCTCAATGAAATTCCAGTCCCTGTTTTAAGGAGGTAGGTGAACACCACCAGCAGTTTTGATTTGTCTGCAGGTGGAATTTAGATTTTACTGGTGTAGTCTTTTGCTCAGCCTTATTGTGGCCAGTGTTCAAGTGATGGGAAGGGGATGCAGCTACATTTAGCCCCTTTGGTAACTCCACTCTTGCTTGCCAGGGGTCTTTTAATTATCCTTCGTCTGATTTATAAATCTGATTATGCCTGTTTGCATTGTTTTGAGATTATTTACAATATTTAGCTGCACAGTTTTTGCTGTGGAATGTAACTAAATAGATTGGAGCATCACAATTGGAAATCCATGGCATTAATCATTTTGTTTTACTCAGATTTTTAACACAAAAGATATTGAAATGCAAGTTACAGAAGCAGATAAGGGAAAAACATTTAAAGTCACAGAACAATTATAACAGCATAACGTTTTGAAGTTCTAAGAGGCAGTAATGGTCCACAGTGCACAGAGTTGCTGAATGAACTTGTTTCTCTCTAAAAACTCAAAGCTGAGTTTTGTAGCTTTCCTGAAACATGATGGAGCTAGAGTTGTGCTACTCCCAATGTTTGTGTTATGTAAAGAGGCATGTATTTATCTATTTTTTATCTTGCACATATATTTGCCACAAAAAAATTACTGACATGTTTTCTGGAAGCTGATGATTGGCATGGGTTAGTGGTGGAAGGCGTAAGTGAAATCTGTCAGAACTTTTTCTTCTCCTTTTATACTGTAATTTTTGCAAGTAGGATAATTACTGCTCAGTGATACTATGAGTCTTATTTGTGTTCTGTTTTGTTACTAAGTGTTGCAATGCTGAACATTATTCATGAGCAGTATCAATAAATAAATAAAATAGCAATGTCACTTTACATAATGCTGTATTATTATAGGCCACTGCAGCTTCAGTGATAAAACTCCTTTCTTTTAGTGAGTTTTACCGGATAGTAAGTGGTATCCATTATAACTTCATAGTATAGTTCTGTAATTCTGAAAATGTTAACTCTGAGATCAATTGATTTTACTCTCTTGTGTTCCGTTGAGAATATGTTTGTGCCCAACAGCTAAGCTTTAATACTGTGTATCTCTTTTAGTAGAGGCATTTTTACTGTACCTGTTTCCTGTTACTGTATATTTTCAGCTACATGTCTCTTGCTCATGCCCATTCCTCCCTTCTTTTTTCCTTTGTTCACTTAGTTTTCTGATCTACCTTTCTCACTTAGAGCCAAGCTTGTGATGTGTGTGTGCTTTCCAGACCTTCCCACCTCATCAGATCACCTCCAGCTGAACATAAGCCAGCTGTGCCCAGGTGGCCAAGAACCAATGGCATCCTGGCCTGTATCAGCAATAGTGTGGCCAGCAGGACCAGGGCTGCGATTGTCCCCTTGTACTCAGCACTGGTGAGGCTGCACCTCAAATCCTGTGCTCAGTTCTCAGCCCCTCACAACAAGATGGATATGGAGGTGCTGGAGCGTGTCCAGAGGAGGGCAATGGAGCTGGGGAAGGATCTGGAACACAAGCTGCTTGGAGAATGGCTATGGGAGTCGGGGGTGTTTAGTTTGGAGAAGAGGAGGCTGAGGGATGCCCTTATCTCTCTCTACAACTACCTGAAAGGAGGGTATAGCCACGTGAGAGTTCATCTCTTCTCCCAAGTAAGAAGTGATAGGACAAAAGGAAATGGCCTCAGATTGTGCCAGGGGAGATTTAGATTGGAGATAAGGAAAAATTTCTTCACTGAAAGGGCTGTTTAGCATTGGAAAAGGCTGCCCAGGCAAGTGGTTAAGTCACAATCCCTGGAGGTATTGAAACGACCTCTATGTGTGGTTCTGAGGGATAGGGTTTAGTGATTGACTTGGCAGTGCAGGGTAATGGTTGGACTTGATGATCTTGGTGGTCTTTTCCAGCATAAATGTTTCTGTGATTCTATGATGTAGCTTGGGGTTCCTCAAATCAGCTGGCACTGCAAGTGTACAGCCCAACAGGAATTCCTCTGCTGGGCTTCATGTGTCTCGCTGTTAGCTCTCTTGCTATTAGTAGCTCAGTATAATCCACCAAGCTTTATGTCTTGTAACAGGATAAAAGTACATGCCTTCCTGCTGTACTTTTAAATGTTTTATAAGGTTTTAAAGCTGCAGGGTACTGTACCTCATGGAACAAAGACTCTGACTTATGCAAATCTGTATATACATTGTGACCTAAATATCTGAAAGAAAGAGGCACCTCCATAAAAAGATCATCAGTCAAGACAGAAAAAACAGGGCAGACTGTAAATCTGACTATAAACAAACAACTAAAAAATCTACTCAAATTGCAACCAAAATGCAGGTGTGGTTACTGCTGATATTAAATAGCTAGCTATGATTTCACTTGGTTGTTTTCATTAGTAAATAGATAAACATTTACAACTTTTATTCCCATTGCTTAGTCCTTTTGGTCATGCATTCTATTCCTGCATTTCCAACTATGAGAATATAAAACTTTTGTAAAAAGGATCACAGACAGATTAAAAACCCTTGAAGAATACTAGATAGATTTTATAGGATTATAGGAAGCTGAAACCATTGTTGAATGTGAAACTGGCATCAGACCTAACGACTTATAAAGGACTTATATGGAAGAGTTAAGGCCTGCTGTGGACAGAAATTTTGGTGGCTGGTTTGTATCGTAAATATGCAATTTGAAAGCATCCAGAAAGCTCAGAACAGCACAGATCGATTCAGTGCACACTGTGAAGGTCTCAGCTGTTAGAAACAGTTATGCAGAGCAAACTACAGGCAGTATCTATATAACCTAATAGCTCCTGGGAAGGAAATCTGAGCTGCTGTTTGCTGTAAGGCTTTCCTATGCCTGGAAAGTAAGGAAGATACATCTATATGAATGTCAGATGAGCCCATTCATGGGTTATTTGAAGAGTGAAACAGGTCAGTTTGCCAAGAATGGTCATGGAAGGAACAGTAAGATGTATCTTCAGCTGACTTTGAAAAATAGTTACCACACTTAGCAGTACCCCATGCACAGGGTCTTGATGTAAAAGAGAGTGTAGACAAGAACGATGACTTAATTCAGCGTTTTTCAATGTATGGAGATTTTTTTGATGGTCACATTTACCCAAGAGAATAGAGATTTTTAAAACCCCAAAACTCCATGTAATGAAAAAAGTAACTTTCCTTACATGGTGTAACCTGCTGAGTTAAGAAAAATAGCTTTAAAGGTCCAGATGATTTTTTGTTTTTTATTCTGAATGACTTTTTGCATTTCTCTTAACTTTGTTAATAAAGACTGTGTACTGGGCCTCTATGATAGCACAGGGTGAAAAAAGGACTCTTCCTGTTATCTCCTGTGCAGTTCCATAGAATGATGGGTGCCTCTGCTCTGTTTGGAGAGGACACTTTAGCTTTTTTTTTTTTTTTTTTTTTTTTTTTTTTTTTTTTTTTTTTTTTTTTTTTTTTTTTTTATAAATCTTCTGGGCTTTGTTCACCAGGCGATAGGGTTGGGGTTTTTTTGTCTTTATTATTATTGCTCTATGCCTTTTCTTGTCGTGCATTTCATATTGCTTCCTTTGCTCCTTTATTTATCCTTTGCAGCACTCCTCTCATTGTGCTGTATTTTCTACTTCCTATTTTCACACACTGCTGTTCTTTGCAGCTGAAGTGCATACATTTCTGTTGTCTTCAGCTGTTTGTTTTTGCCTCTTTTCAGATATGCTTTCACTCCTGAGCATTTGCATGGAGGGTCTCAGAGATTCCCTCCAAAGTTCAATCGCTGCAAGAAGATAAAAACTTAAGTAAGAAGCCAACTCCACTCTTCCTGAAGTCCAAGAACAATAGCCATGATGCCTTGCTTTGCATTATCTTCCCTTCTGCTGTCAGTCACTGCTGGTCTGCTGAAACTGAAGCATCCAGGTCTCCTGGTGTCTGTGCATCCTTTGGCATGTAGGAAGTAACTCACTGTACCCTGGCTGTTACTTTGTGTGTGTAGCACAGCTTCATATGGGTAAGAAGTGAGGTAATTTGGTCAGACTTGGCCGATCTGTAAAAGGTACAGAGGATGCTCACTCTTGCACGAGACCACCTCTTGTCTTTCACCATCTTCTGAGCTTGCTCTGACACTTGGAAACTGTGATCATTGCTGCTACCACCTCTTTGAGATCTTGGGCTGATTTGTTCTGGAATAGTATAGGCATGGCAATTCGTGAGCAATTTCTCTTCTCTAACTGTTTCTGTTGCTGCTGACAGCAATACAAAGCAGTAATGCTGTGGAATCAAGCAAGATTGTTACTCGAAATGGTCAAAAAGAGGAGCGTTTCCCCTTCTTGTCTACATTTCTACCTGACAAACATAATTGTGACCGAAGTTTAATACAAAAGTATTTTTTTTTCTCCTAATATTTCTTGGGCTTTTGGGTTTTGTACCATTTTAATGAACCGAACAAGAGGTCTTGGATTTTGTAATTGCTTATGTTGTTGCTCAACTTGGGCAGATACAAGCAATAACCCTTAAATTTTATGGGTAAAGTAAAGCACGTGCATAAAAATGCTTCAGGATGTACTGAAATTTAGCCCAAACTTGGCTATGATAGACAACGACCTCAAAGCAGAATTACTGAAGGTCATGGCGACTTCCCTATCACACGTGAAAAATCTTTCAGTTATATTCTGAAATTTGTGTTGTGTGTATTCTGTCAGGATTACACGTGCTTTACGAGGGGGCCGAGTTCCACGTCCTCCCTCAGCCTCTCTTCACGTGGAGCCCCGGGCATGAAGGTCAAACGGGACAACTTTGTTCCCTTCATCCTCACAGGTCCGTGCTGCTTTCGCCGTCTCGGCCTGTCAGCAAGCTCCTATCACGACACGGCGAACTCTCACAATTGCCGGAACTGCTTTTGTTTTGAATGGAAGCCCCAAGGACACCTGCAGCCCAGGTACAGCCGGGGATGGTCTGGCGCAGGTAGGCGGGCCGGAGGCTGGCACGGCGGGAGGAGCAGCTCCGCGGCTCTGCCGCGGCCACCCACGCGTCACCCCCATCCTGGGGCTCCAGGCGCGTCCCCCTCCGCCCGCCCGGGCTCTCTGCGGTACCGCCAACTTCAACACGGCAGAGGCGCTGGGGTCCGCATGGCTCCATAAACACAGGCGGGCTCAAAGGGGTGGTGGGGCCAGGCCGAGCGCCGCCGCAGTAGGACGCGCTGGCGGCGTGGGACCGCCCTTCTTCCCTCCTCCCTTCCCCTCCCCTCCCCTCCCTCCCAAGCCTCAAACCCTCCCCTGAGCCCC
>VZTN01026415.1:78043-141979 GCA_013400515.1 Erpornis zantholeuca
CCCTGCGGGGACTCCGGTGGCGCGGGGAGCCGCTCCCAGCGTCCTGCGGCCGGTGGCGCCCAAGGGGCCGCCCACGGCCACCCTCCAGTTGCCGGCCAACTTGCAGCTACCCCCAGGTGAGTGATCCATCCCGCGCTGCCCCCCACCTGCGGGCATGTCCCGTGTCGCGACTTCTCCGGCGTGTCGCGGTCGTCGATGCCGGGGAGTCGGTATGCAGGACGGGGAGCCCGCCGCGCTGCACTTGCTGCTGGAGGCGAGCTGTGGCGAAGGACGGGCAGGGGGGCGGGAGTGGTGGTGATCATAGTGGCCGTGTGTGTTTCGGGTTGGTTGTCTGCCCCAAACTTTTGGGAACCGGTGTGTGTCTGCCTTGCAGGACAATGCCAATGTGACTGGGTTCAGTTGGGTAGCGCTGGGGATGCCTACAGCCTGTCTGGAGGATGGATCTGGAAGTCTCTGGATAAAGGAAACTTCTTACTTTGCTGGATAGCACGAGGAACAGGAGAAGTAACTAAAAACTCAGCGGCCAAGTTACCATGATACGTGACTTGGAAAAGCCTGCTCGAGGCTTTCGTGGAACTTGAATGAAAGAGTATCTCGGGGAGCGGGGTGTGAGCGTGGGTTGGCGGCTGCAGAGCGGTTCCCGTAACTTACGGAGCGGGTGATGCTGCCAGCGCTCCCCTCCGATCGGGCAGTCCCGCAGGAATTCTTGTCACTGGCACAACCAGGCCGGTGCGACTGTTCGTGGAACAAAGTATTACTGTGCCTAAGGAGAGCAGAGTTAAAAGTTCATTATATGGTGTTCCTTGAAATGCTTTTTTTTTTTTTTTTTTTTGTAAACCCTCTGAGAGAAATGTAAGGGTTTGGAGACATACTGCCCTTACAGATGTGCTTCCTATAGCAGCAGTGAAAATATTAACATAGGAATTGCACAGTGCTGATACAGGCATCTTAATACTTTAGGTAGCAGCAGAGGATTAGCCAGGGCTTTTACCTGCACTTTCTCTTAAGAGGGAGAAGGTGCTGTTGGTTCTGAGCTTCCTACTTCTCCCTGTTGGGCTGTATTTAAATGTTTTTTTTTTTTAAGAAAAAAGTGACTTCCACTGGTTTTGGTCTCACTCTGTTGAGACCCCAAGATATGTAATGACTTTATTGCTTTTTGATGCTATAATTATTTCCTACCAGGACAGTTCTGGAGCATCTGTTGCAATTACTTTCAGGTCGGATATTGCTGAAAAGGATGACTGGCTTTACAGTAATCCTTGTGCTGCTCATGCATTTTTGCTTTTTTTTTTCTTCCCTCTTTTTTTTTTTTTTAATCCCAATGTCTTTATCAAAGACATGTACCTCCCAAGGAAATATATAATGCTAATTAAAAAAACATCATTAGTTGTACTGTAGATTTCCCAGCAATCACAATGCTGTAATGTCTGGGTAGTCAGCAGTCAAGGATGAGTCTAAATCCTTGCCAACTTTCCTCTGAAATGAACCATGATGGAAATATATTAACTTTTTGTAGCAGGACTTCCCAGGTATTCAGGTTTGGATCTAATATTTTTGCTTTCTGGAATGTATTGACATTCAGTTAAGCACCTTTCTGTGAAGGTGGATGCTCATATGAGTTGCTTGCAGTTTGGGAAGTACAAGTTAGCAAAACGTATGGGTTTTTTGTAGTGGCTGGGGTTTGATTGCATTCAGGTATACTGTTGAATGTCATCTGACTTGTATTGTGGTACTAGGCAGATGTAACAAAAGTAGTATTACCCTTCAGTTGCATCAGCTTGGTTTTCCTTGCTCCTGGGACAATGTAGACTTTATATCAGAAGTTCAGAGGTGCTAGTACTCCGCAGCATTGTAAATTAAAATAACTGTATGGACTTCAGTGCTTCAGAAGAAGCATAGATGATGTCAGATTTCAAATGGATCAATGTTTCAGGAAACTTGTCTAAGTAATGAATAAATGTTAGTATTTTACCTCTATATTCTAGGTGGATTCAACTTTTAATTAAAAATATAAAATACAAGATAAATAGCATTAAAGCTGCAAGTGTCAGCATAATTTAAAAAAGAAAGTGGAATAAACCACAGAAATATTAGGCTTGAAATGTTTGTATTTCAAATAAAGTGCCAAATCTAGCCATACAGGATGAAATACAGAAGGGAGAATGCACTTAGGTTTAAAATCATGGCATTCAACTTTTGTGGCACCTGCTAAGAAAAATGCATACAAAAAACATCCTTCCCTTGAGTTTCAAAGGGAAATATTTGAGGTGGCTTGTTCTGAGGAAGGCTGGACAGCGCTGCTCTTACTGGTCATCCTGAGTAACTAATGAACTGCTTGTGACCTGGAGCGGGCATTGCTTCCACATTGCTACAGTCTGGGGAAGGAAGGGCACCAGTGGAGCTGCCTTTGCCTCTGTGACTTGGAGAGCAGTGGAGGTTCATGGAAATCTGGGATTTATGCTGTTCTTTCTCTCCATCTCAAGCTCCCCCTTCCTCTTGCTCAGAGGTGGGGAAGGCAGATGACTAGATATGATTGACTCCTCTTGTCTCTGAGCACAGACTGCCCATCTGCCAAGTGCCTCTTTTTGCCTGGTTACCCAGGAAGGATCGCTGAGCTTTGCAAGTTCTCCTGGTCTTGAAGGACACAGACACGCTTATGAGTAACAAGGGTTTTTGATCACTGTCTTGTGGTTTCCTCTACAAAGTGCTGGTTTTCAGCGGAGCAGTCAGCTGTCAGAGCAGTGCTGCTGGTACCTAAGGCCATCCTCCTGCACCAGTCCATCCCTGGCTGACCACCACTGAAGGCTTTAACATGCAGTAGGACTCCAGCTGATCTGAACTGGGGGTTTGGCTTTGGTCTTTTGACCATGCAGACAATCAGCTCTTGGACTGAGCGGTTGGGCTATGTCCTCCCAAAAGAAGGGAAATTGTATGATCTACCAAAGCAACCTTTCCTCAGTTTCCCTCTTTGTTGACAAGAATGGGTTAGCAGCATTTCAGAAGGCTTTCCATGTAGCAGTCTGGGTCTGCGGAGAGAGCAGACTGTCATGGTGAGTGTAGTGCTCCCTCATTTGGGAGCTCCGTGTGGCCTGTGCTGATGAGTACAAACCTGCAGAAGTCTCATGTTATGGACCATCTACCTAACAAGAAATTGTGTCCTTGGTTAACCTGAGCCTGATGTTGGGAGGAATGGATGGGCTGTGCTATTACGCAGGAGGAAATAATTGGGAAGGGGAAGGAGTGACAATGGCCATGACAAATGTCTATAGTTCACTTTAGTGTCTTTGGGCTCCACACTGTTTTGGAGAAGTGGAGGGCAGAAAAAGATCATAAAACCAGTAAAAATGTTGTTTCTTGGTTTTGTTTACTTTTCTTGAACTTAGGTTTTTCTCAGTTCTGTGTCTGTACTTTCAGACTATCCCTGGCCCTGGAATGCTCATTACAAGCAGGTGTTTAAAGGACAATTAGCAGATACATCTTCTTCTCTGTTGATGGGATGAGAAAGGACAGAATTGAACTGGATGCCAGCGATCCTCCATTGTTACCTTCAATCTGCTTAGAGCAGGGAGGCTCTCTGAAAACCTCACCTCATGCCGCTGCTGCAGGTTACAGGGCTGTGGCAGCAGCTGCCATCACTCTTCACTGTGGCGTTGGCTGCCCCTGGTGTGCGTATTTCTGTTTTATGCTTTCCTTTACTGCTAACACCAGTGGGCCTGAGCAAGCACAGTGTCAGCAAAGAGAAGTTGCCCTGAGTGTGCTGTAATTCCACTGGTAATGTGGTGCAAGGCATGGTCTCCGTATGAGGTTTCCTTTGCACCTGACTTAGAGAGGAACTGCAGCAGGTACAGCTTCTTGGTTTCCGCTTGCAGTTCAGTTGTCTTTGCTTGGATGTTTTGCCCTGTCTCTGGCAGGTTTTCCACTGTCTACAGCTTATTTAGGCTGATAGCGGGTAACTTCAAACAGCCCCTCTTTGTGTCAGGTGGCTGGGGCTGTGTGACAAGAGGAGGCAGCATGTGGACACCTGTGGGTGGGAAGGAGAGAACTGGTGTGGGTATTCCAGAACTGCAGTAGGATGGTATGGAGCCTGGTCTTGTCGAGTTTCTCTTGAAAACTCGAGAGAAGGTAGGTAGATAACCTGAAGAAGTAAGAGCTGATAAACATCTGGATGCTGCTCCCTTCCGCTTTTGAAGTGGACGTAATACATCTCATGCAAACTGCTGTGAATCTCGCTCTTCATGTTCTAGTTGTTATTTTTCAGTGGTAAAACCACATGAGGAATTTGTTATTTTCATATTTGTATCTGGTCCTTTGCTTTAGAATACGAGGAAGTGCTCAAATAAATACTTCTTAGTTTATATTATGTTTGAGTAGGAGTAGGCTATCTAAAGATTTCTTTTAACAGGCTGAAAATCCTAGAAATTCCTTTAAAGTATGCAGTTTTTGGATGTTGATAATCCCGTGAAGTCTAAGCATGGTACTTGTGCTTAGACCAGTAGGGGCTAAATAATCGATGCTTGTAACCCTTTCAGAATCCCAGTAATGTCCTCTGTTTAGCAGGCTTCTTGGGGTGGATTCTCTGCAAACTTCTCTCTTCACATTAGGTGACACTGATCAACTTTTTTTTCCTGAGGAAGGGTCAACAAAGCTTTGGTGGGCTTGAAGAATTAAGTCAAACTTAGATAATAGTGAAGAAATATCTTGTAGTGTAACCAGTTGAAATTTCAGCTTCACTGTAGGACCTGATTTTGCTTTCAGGACTGAGTGTGTCTAGCAGTATAATGCCTTCATACAATTAAATGCACAGCCATGTGGGAATTAAAATTTAAATCTTGGCAGAATATGTAAAGCTAATGTCTAGATTTATGGTTTTCCAACACACAGGAGGAAAAGATTCATTTGGAATACTGAAGCACAGAAATATTATGCTCAGTAAAATTAATGTTAAATGCTGTTCAGATTTTTCAGTCAGTTGCATTGTATAGCAAAGAATTACAGCTACGGTTTGGTGAATAGTAAACTTCTTTTAATCCTTAGAAGAGTGAGAACATGAGCCTGACTTGTGTTGCTTTTGCAGTATTTAAAGGGCCTTTCATCCTGTAGCAGTAAAAATAGTATTGTCTCCACACAAGTGACAGCTGGAAGAAATACTAATTATGTTTCAGTATTCTTTTTTCTAAAGATGCTGGTAAAATCTAGGTAAGCTCATGTATTGTTATTTTGAGTAGTTACAGTACCAGGATTTTTAAGTCATCTTCAAGAACCAGGTATTTGTTATGCCGTGTGATTGGAATGTATGCTGTGCCTAGTGGGTAGGATTGTATTTACAGTTGTATATGTGAGTTTTGATGTAAACTGCAACTCTTCTGATTACTGTCAAAGATGAATAATTAGTACTGCCTTAAGATAAAACCAAAAGACAAAACCAATATTTAGATAAAACCAAAAGGCAAATACTTTTTTTTGAATTCTCTTTGCATGAAGCTACTTTTTTGAAGAATGATGATGTCAGAAGAAAAGTGAGTATAATTTGCAAAATGGAAAGATCACCATAGATGTTTGTAAGTGTCTTAGTATTCAAATCATCAGGATTAAGGTCTGTTCTGCCATCTGGATCACCTTTAGAACAAAGTCCACTAACAGATCTTTTCCACCAGTGGCTTGAGGAAATAGTCTCTGATTGCAACTGAAGCAGGGTAAAAATGGCAATAGATGGAAAATCCTTGTTGCTAATGAGCAAATCTAGGGTCTGTTAAGGCTGGAGAACTGGTGAAGCTCAGTGATCTTACTGTGCTGTAAGAACAGTCCAATGATATGGTAACACTTAATTTTCATAGCTTGTGTTTGCAGACTGCTTCCAGTTTGGTGGAGGCAGAGGAGATGCTTTCATTAGTACTGGCTACTCCTAGGAGTTGCCTGGGAAATCAGAGTTCCTTGGGTGGATGTGCAGGCTAGATTAACAACTGGGTGAAACAGCATGCCCTGGTTGGCACAGCACCTGAAGGCTTTCCCTAGCAGCTTGCCCAGTGGCAGTGGCCACCTAGTCCCAGTGGAGCCCTGGAAGGTGGGTCCAGCTGACTGGTGGGTGATGCGTTACTGGGCACTCTCAGTGGGGCAGGCAGTGCTGTCTGTTGAAGGGGATAAGGGCAGTCAGAACACCTTTTATACATGGCTTGCATACTAGGCACTTGACAAATATTACACAGTTCTGGTGACAGTTTCCACAGCATAGATAGAAATTAATGCTTCCCATGAAGGTTTTGCTGTCTTCTGCAATAATTTTTGTTTGCTCCGTCACACCTAGAGCAAGGTGGTGATCAGTGATAAAATTCAGTGTTGATTCCTTGTTTGCTGCTGAAAAGCCATCCAGCTGAGGAGTGAATTTGCACTTTCAGAAGAAATGAAGTGGAATTCAACCTTTTTCTGGTCCCCAAGTGAGCAAAGAGGAAACAAGTGTCCCATTATAAAATTAACCGGAATTAACTGACTTTATTCTCCTCTTATTTAAGGGAGACAGAGGTTTAAAGAGGGCTGGTCTTGTCCTTTGTTAGAACACTACCAAGACCAATGTTGTTTTTAGCAACTCTTGATTTAAAGTATTGTGGTTCAACACTTCATCTTCAGATTTCTCTCTAACAGCTAAATGGCTGTTGCAGAAATTGTAAGTGCAGGGTATTGGTATACCTTCTGGTCCTTAGAAAGCTGTGTGCTGTATACATACGGCTGCAGCATGCCAAGCACATAACTTGGTATTTAAAGAATTTCACTCTAGTGAATACTAGGAGTACACAAGAGGATGTGGTGCAGAGACTCGATGCTTCTTTCAGTGTGGCAGGAATTGTCTTGAGAGTAAGGAAGTGTCACTTTGCTCCTTTGAGGTACTATTTCACTGCCATTAGCCAAGTCCTCTGCAAATATTTGAAGCTCCTGTAGGAAGTAATTTGGGTTCTGGAGAACGCTCGAGTCAGATCACCTTAGCTGTAGACGATCCTAGAACTGTCTGATTACTCAGATAGGAAAGCAACCAAGCCTCAAGGTGCAAAGTTGCAAACCACAAAGATGTGATGGGGAAATGCTGATGGGAAATGATCCCAGTTGCTGACAGGCATGGCCCAAGGACAAGAGCTAGATGTTATCACAGTATCAAATCAGGCTCTGCCTTGTGGTACACAGCATTGGCTGGGAATCCCCTGTGCCAACACACAATAAAAACAACATCTCTTAGGATTTGAGTGTAATAAATACACTCTGAATCCAAACAGAAACAATAGTGCCATCTTGTAACTATGGCAAGAAAACCTTCTGGTTATTTACATCCCCTCCAAGTATCAGTGCAATGTTCAGATTTTCTTTAGATGGTTGGTATGGACATCTGTTATTTTGAAAAAAAAAGTTAACTACCCTTGCAACTGGTACAGCTATACTTTTGCTTAAGGGTTCTACTATAACTGTAAAATTGCATGGATATAAATGTATTCTTAAGAAAAGACACTCAACTGTATGTGCAGTTGAGGAGAACCCTTAAGGCTGAAATGTGCACCTGTATTCTGTGAAAAGGCATCAGCAATAAGGGGGCCCAGTTGCTAGACTTAACAGATATCCATCTGAGCACCAAGATGCATTGATGAGCAGCTAGTCTCCGATAGGTTGGATAAGACTTGCTGGTTGAGCAGTGTGTGAAACTTGGCTTCAGATTTCAGCTGGTTTAGCACTTTGTGTCTAGTTCCTGGAGGAAGGGAGGGAGAGGGGACTTTGTTTACACTCTTCAGAAAGATGCATGGTGTCCATTATTCCAGACTGTTTGAAACAATAAGATATCAGAATCTGCTCCATCCTGCCTAGAAGAGACAGCATCATCACTTTCCTGGCTCCCAGTGCTTGGAAAGCCTGTGTGTGTATTGGGTGTCTCAGGAGCTGGTGCTCACTCTTAGCTGAGTGGTTGTTGCTACTGAAGGTAGTAACTCCTTTGCTGGGACTCTGAGCCCCTCGAGCTGTTAGTGGGACAGCGTTTTGGGTACATGGTATAAAACAGTGCTTACAGCAACCCAGACAGTCTGGGAAACGTTAATTAATGCTGGTGGAACTGTGCTGTCAGCTGGACAGTAATGTCTGTGAGGAAAGCTGGTCACTGGCTTTCAAAAGGTGAGATGTCAGACATCAACCTTGAAAGGTGTAAGCCAGAGTCTACAGAATCTGCAGTGCAGTTTGTGCAGTTGGTAAAGATGCCATCAACATCTTTGAAGAACTTACGGGTATAACACTGTGTTGTATTTTATTTAGACTGTGTTCTGTTGTAGCATGAAAGAATATGGGGATTATGCGCTTTGAATTTTTCTGCTGACATGGAAATTAATGATTTCCATATCCATGGGCAAAACAAGGTGTCTTTCATTGGAATTCAAAATCTGACATGTCATTGTGACTCTGCAATATCTACATGCTAGCCACTGGTCCTGAGCCATTGCTATAAAGAGCCATTAGTTTAGAAGCATCCCTGGAACAAAGGGAAAGAGCACAAGGGGTGATTTCTGAGATATGTAATTATTTAGTTTGTGAAACAAAATGTGAATGGAATTAATTGGTTGAGGGCCTGGATGTGTGGTGATTGATTCTGGTTGCTGCAACAGCAGTGCTTGTCTGTGGGCTTGGCATTGCTGAATTCTTCTTACATCAATTATAATCAACTTCCAAAGGTTGGAATGATTTGTTGTATGGAGTAAAATGTTTTGTGGGTGTAGTGTAGATGGTGAACAGCTTACCTTGACCCCATACAGTGTAGGTGAGCCCTCTGCCCTGCTTATCTGGGAAATCTAAGAACAACCACTGGTGTTTTTCCCAAGAAAAGCCTAAAACAGGCAATCTTTTTGACTTCACAGAAAATCTGTTGCCTGAAGTCAGTTGTATTTTAGAACAGAAGTTAGAGATCATTATTGGGAGCCCATGCTGAGGTAACTTGGTGTGGCCTCTAGATTTCTGCTGTAGCTTCATTCTTAAGACAGTGAAAAGAACAGCTAGATGTCACCTCCAATTTGGGCTGTTGTCCTTGTTTCTTCATCTCCACTACAGAAATTTGCAGTAGACATCTAGGACAACTCAAGTACTGAGTGAGGGTCATGGGGTATCAGTAGTTCTCCTGCATGCACTACAGGCATACTTCATCTAGAAACATTACAGCCCCATCATATTAGAAGGGGTAAGTCATGTAAAAGTTAAGTTACTGTCTTTCACAGTGTTTCATTAACACTTTGTGCCTCTTTAGCACTCTTTTTCAGCTAATCTACAACATAATGCACCTTGATACAATCACTGCCTGAACAGTCTATGTCTCTAATAATGCCTTATTTTGGTCTGTCTTATTCAGTCCTGTAATGTGTTTTTAAAACTTTTAAGTGGCCTGTTCTGTGGGACTCAATAAATGGGAATAAAGAGGAAAAAACATGGGGTTTTTTTCTGAAGGATGGCTTTAGAGAGAAAAACTGTATTCAAAGCTGTTGCATGGATTAGTAGTGTTTGGCCTTTTATATTCCAAATTTTTTATGATCCAAAATAGTCAAAGAAACTTAAAACCAATATTATTTTTAATTGCCATTTAGTGTCCTCTTAAAATATCCTCTTTAAAACTTGGTCTCGTCTTGAAATAACTGCCTTAAAAGCTATCCCTTTGTTTTGAGTAGCTCACTGAAAGAATGGGATTTGTTTAGAAACAGAGAGCTCAAACACATTACTGTTGTTTTAAAACATTTTTGTTGTTCAGTTACTGATTTGAGACCTGGAAGTCCCATTTAGCCTTGTTTTTATAATTGATGTTAAAATGCACTTTACTAAGATTGGTAACATACCTGATACAGGCATTCCTTGTTTTGAAATAAGCTAAATTTCCTCTTCTTTGAAAGCAGCTTTTGTGACTTGTGGTCTCTTAAATGAATTTGGTCTCATTGTGGTTGGTTCTTACTTGTATTTTATTTTAGGAACAAAAGACTTCTTTTCATTTCCTCACGTTATTCCCTAGCCAGCAGTTCCCCAGAGCTGTTTGGTTGAGCAGTTGGGTTAGCATGTAATCAAAGTGGTGGCTTGACTTCAGCTTCACGTGTAGCAGCATAAGGTGTATTTCCACTGGAGCACAAATGCCAAGTGGTTCATCTCGGAAAATTTCTGGATGAAGTTCCCCTTCAGAAATGGCCTCAGGCTTCTCTTATGTGGTGGAAGTTGCCCTTACGGTGGGATGCTTTTAGCATACATTGGTGTTCAGTGCTGCTGGATGAAACCCAGAGTTTCAGTTGGCAGCACAGCTTTACGTTAACAACATTGTGGTTTCCTTAACACTATTCCCTGAAATGCAGTGAAGCCCGTGCAGGTGGCATTACATGCAGTGGCATAAACAGATCTCTGCTGTTATCCCACAGCTTCTAGTTCGTGTCCCCAGTACTCAGAGGTTTTGCTGCTTTCTAGTTAAAATGCAGAGCTATCTGGAAGCCTGTCTTCCTGCTAGCCTGTGTGTTTCCTGTTTTCCTTGGTTGGGTGCTAAACCAAGTTCAGAATAAGCTGGGTTTCCTTTGCCGATGGTGTTGGGACAGTAAATATTTGTAGCAGAGATCTCAAGTTTGAGAAATGAAATGAAATTTCATTAGAAGGCCTCTGATTTTTCCATTTCTCTCACCATTGGCATGTCTAGGTAGAGGCTGATCTGCATGGTTGGCTGCCTGAGTTTTGCAGGACTGTTGCCAGGCTCTCCTCCTGAAGGCAGGGTACCTGCAGCTCCGGTTACAGGAGAAGGTAGGGCATGGGAGAAAGCGTGTAGATCTCAGTGAGACCTCTTCAAGGTAAGAAGGTGTAGCATGGCTCCTTCTGTGTAGCTTTGGAGGAAGAAAGGTCCTCAGGGAACAAATGGCTGAAATAGCTGATTGTATTTTAACTGCCTCCTCTGCCAATGTAGGAAAACAAAGTAACTTTCCAAAGCATGTTTTTGGCAGGACAGGCAGAATATCTAAGGATTGAAGTCTTAATTCATTGCAAAAAGGGCTGGTTTTTAATCTGCAAGAGACATTCGAGTCCTCCACTGAAGCATGTAAAATAATCACTGATGGTAACTGGTCACTTTGGTTTCAAAATAGGAACAGTTTTCTAGCCCCAAAGGGCTTGTGCCTTGCCCTTACTATCAAAGTGTGTGAATAGTGAGAAAGTTGTTCCTGTTCTCTGAAACAGCTGCAGTAAAACTATCAGTGTTTTTGGAAGTGCAGCCCAGAAAAGGGTACCTCTAGTGTTACGAGAATGCTCTATTGCTCTTCATGTGCTACATTGGTGCTGATATTTTGCTCAGATTGCCAATACCTTTTCTGTTTTTAAATGCAGCACTGAGAGGTGTTAGCTGAAACTTCATGTTTCAGCTGTTCAGAGATCCTGTGTTGTTTTGTGTGTTGTTTCTTCCTTCCGCCCATTTTCTTGTGGAGTTGCAGTGACTGCAAGACATGATCTGTTTTCACATTTAGTTTGTTAGTATTTGCCTTCCAGTGAATGTGAAAACAGCTCTGGATAAGAAATACTATCCTTCCTCCCAACCAAGTGAAGAATGTGGATTCATGCACTTATCTTCATTTCTGATAGCGTCCTGGTAGCTGCACGAGTCTGTTTGCGTGACCTTTCTGCTGAGAACCTCAAGGTTACCATTACCTGCTGTTCCCTCATTTCATACCTGTGAAGCTATATAAAGTGTATGAGACTTCAGGCATTGGCTTTGAACTCTCAAAACCATGGAACTGCTTCTTCTGGCATTAGAGACCTTCCATGCCATCTCTTGGAATCTGTGCTATTGGCTGCAGTACGGGGTTATTGCTTTTGTTTCCAGGCAGAAAGGAAGTGTCAAAGTTGTGAAAAACTGTAATTAAATTGCAGCTACCAGAGGTAAAAAATAAGTGCTGTTCTCAACAGCTTTCAAAGTGTTTCAGGCAATCCAAGTGTCAGTTTACTGTCCCTTTGTGACATTAGGTTGTAACTACCCAGAACTGTGTCTCTTGTGCTTGGACAAGATGCAGCTCTTCAGTGTATGGAACTGTAACTCTAACAGCTATTTCAAATTTGCCTTCAGCTTTTTCTGTGCTAGCATTAGGCATTAATAGCCTTAAGCCTAGTGAAGCAGTAGTTAGTAGATTACCCTAATACTGGAGTTAAAATTTTGCCAGTGTCTCAGCTGCTGCCATGAAAAGGCTACCATGCTTTATTAAAAATCCTGCCAAATGGAACAAAAATAAGGAAATTACTGTTTGTTCCAAGGGGAGCAATTTCTTACTCTAACTTATGTGCAAGTATAAGGACCACTATAAGACCACTGGTGTAGCTTTAGTTAACTTCTGTGAATGCTCTTGCCAAGTTATTTTACAATGTTCTGATTCGGTATGGATGTCCTTGTGTTGCCTAATCCTGTTGCTAGGGGGAAAGTTATCCTTTTCTGGATCATTGCTGTCCTCCTCAAATGTAAAGGGGCTACTTTGACTTGTTAATATTCGTGGTAGTTGTTTCTTGTTTACCTTCTCTTTTTTGGAGATGTTAATGAATTTGCATGTGAACTGTATTGTATTTTCATCAACTTTCTAGCTGTGTCATTCGAGATAATTTCCTGTCAAGCAAGTAGATTGTGCTGGAAATTCCCCCCATTCCAATGATTGGAGGATGGGATACTTTAACAGCAGGGTCTCAATCTCTGCTGAATGCCAGCTGAAATTTCAGAACAGTAGTGCAAAACCAGTCCCTGCCCTGTAATCAAGTTGACTGATACCAATGTGGTTTCTCAAATGCAGAAGAAAATGTGCTTCTGATAATTTGACTTAACAGACAAATGTAATGAGTGGTGATAAAATATCCAAATACATGAAAACTAGCTCTTAATGCATTCCAGATCTGTAAAGGAATGAAATTATAAGTTTATATTCACCTTCTTAAAGAGTAGAGCTATCAGCGATGTTTTAAAGCAGGCTTATAAAAGAAAAGCCTAAAATCTCCAGCAATACTTCTTCCATCTTGAATGTAGACCTAGAGCAGAGAGAAGTGCTATTGCTAGCAAAATGTGGTCAACTTTTTCACTGAAATCTGCATAAGCATGTGATGTGAACAAGGAAAAAAATGCCATTTTTCTGGCTGATGATAAATTGTTTGCCATGAATCACTGTCTAAATAAGATGGCATGAAAAGAAAATGAGAAATCTAATAAGTTTTCTATAATTCCGGCTATTCATTGATTAAATTAAATGATCCATCTGTACCTAAATATAATTATAGTCAAGTCGTCGTCAGAGGAGGAAAAAGCTGAGTTGTCAGATGGAGTAACAGTATTTTTCTGAATATGCAACTGCCTTGTGCATCTGCCCCATCTAGAAAAGGCTGCTTAAGAAAGGAGGGGGATCATGTAGATGCTGCTCTTGCAGTTCTCAGTTTGTGTCTGCTATGTAAATGGCAATATGTTGATGTTACAGAATTTTATACCAGGTTTTGTGTTGTCTTGCAATATCCTCTTATGCTTTTAGATGTGGAGGATGAAAGCTGTTTTCTAAGCATGTGGTTATAGCTTGATCAGTTTTTAAAAAAGTCCCAAAACATACCCAACAAAACCCAGCTCATGAAGTTTGTGGCTTTTCCTGTTGTATGCACTTAAACTCAGACAGAAGCAGTGTTTTAAGCTGTATTGTATGACAATATTTTGACAGCTTTCAGACTAACCAAGTAATAAAGACTATCATTACAGTCTTGTTTTACACTAGGAAAGATCATAAGAGTGCATAGAAGATCTGGGTTTCAGATACTGGATAACTTGCAAGGAAGTTTAATGCAGTCCTCAGAAATGTTGAGGTACTCTTATTTATGTATCTGGATTCTCCTGTACCTCCTCCTTCTTTTTATTTGAAAGCTTGGTGTTAAGAGAACCTTTGTTTGAGGATGGTGTTTTCAGTGGTGGACTTTGCAGCAGCTGCTGCTAGAGGGGAAGGAGGTGAGACACCAGAAAGGTAGGATCCTCTGTAGCTCCCTCGAAGGATCTGACATGGTACAGACCAGGTATCCAACTGGCATTTTGTGATTGCTTTTAATCCTCTGAATTTTTCAGACATGAGCCCTTAGGGGAGGAGGCTTAGGTAGCTGAATGGTCTCTTTTTTTTTGTTCCTTTCCTTTTCATTTTTGCTTTTAATTTTTTCCCATTGGTATCTCCCTATTTGGCTGCAAACTGCTTCAAGAAAACCATGTGTTTTTAATGCTTTTGGACACACCCTTTACAGAACGACAGCTTGAAATATCTCAGTGACCTTGATTTTCATGGGAGACCACTGCCCTCTTGATTGGGGAGGATGGTCTTGACACAGGCAGGTGAGCTCGTTTTAATCAGGCTTCAGTTCCCACTGCAGTTTTCTCTAATCTGTGTTTTTACCTCTAAGTACGTGCCTTAAGGTTCAGAAACTAAAGAGGCAGCCAAGTGTGATAGCGGTGATTAATTTTGCAGGTTCAAGAAGTGCTTAAAATGAATGTTAAAGTAATCCTGTGTGTGTGTGTGTGTATGTTGTGTGTCTGTCTTTTTAATGGTCAAAATATCTTTTTGACTCAAATGATGCATTGCTTTGCAATTTGCATCTTGTATGCACACAGTGTTTCAACATGGCTGGTTGTTAAGTTTTTCTCTTGAATTTAGGAATTCTTTTCTGTCATAAGTTGCATAGCAAAGCTGATGTGCACTTAGTTCTTGTATTTCTTGGCAGCTGTTCCTTGGAGTCATAAACTCAGTATTACATTATCAGTGTGGTCTAGTTATTTCTTCCATAGAAATATAGGTGTTGGGGTTTAAGGGGTTCCCCTTTTTCTCTTAAAGGAATTTTTCACCATACTTTTGCTGCTACGGGACAAATTGCTGGGTGCTTAGGAGAGACAAAAAGACCTGGCCAAAGGGGGAGGAGTCCAGCTGGCTACCCCCCTTTTCCTGGGGTTTTCTCGTGTAGGCAGGATTCCGCGAGCTTTGAACTGGTGAAAAGGGGCTGGGTACAGGCCTTAGCTCTCTTGTTCTCCTGGCATCTGGAGGAGAGAGAAGCTGCTCGTGGTGGAGGGAATTCGTTGCCTCTTGCAGGCTCCTGCCTTCTGCTGCCTCCCTGCTGTTGTGAGTGGAGGTTGCTCTCTGGAGCGACTGCTGCACCGGCACCCTATTTAAAACCCTACCTGACCAGAAAGGGACTCTCCTCACTGTCTGCTCGGGTGCCTCCGGGAACTCTGGGATCCCAAGCCTGCCTTTTCCTGCCCCACCAGGAGCTGGGCCGAGGCTGCCCTGCCCCCGCTGTTCCTTTGCGCTGCTGGGAGCCTTCGCTGCGCTGTAGCCTCGCACCCCCTGCCAGCCGAGACGTCCCGGAGTCCCACTGCAGCTCTGGAGTTGGATACATCTCATCTACAGCCCGGGATTGCTGTTCCAGCCCGCTGACCCCGAGAGTGCTGCCAGGCCCGGCTGCCCCANTGCCGTGTTATATACATACATACATAGTAGTAAAGAACTGTTGTACCTGTTCCCTGTATCTTTGCCTGAAAGACCCTTAATTTCAAAATTATAATAATTCAGACGGAAGGGAGGTTGCATCTTCCATTCCAAGGGAGGCTCCTGCCTTCCTTAGCAGACACCCGTTTCTCAAACCAAGACGATAGGAAAGCCATAGTATAACTTAAATTCTAACAGTTTGAATGTTGTTTTTTTTTTTACAACAGGAACTGTTCTCATCAGAAGCAGTAATGGCCACCTAATGCTGGTATCTCAACAGGCGATAGCACGAGCACAGAACCAGACACAAAATAACACAAGTGTGAGACCATCTGTGCCAACCAGCACACCTGCAATCAGAATGTGTGCTGTGCAGGTAACTTCTCTCATGACTTTAGTTCAGCATAGCTGTGTGTTATGTAGTTATAATAGGGTTTGTAAATAAGTTATGGAGGCTTAAATAAGCATTTGAATCCTTGAACAGGGTGGTGGAGTTTGGTTTTGCACCAGTAAACATCACTACATGCCTTGCTTTCTCACTTGGCAAAAAGCTTGCTAGCTGTTTACATACAGTAAAGTTCAAATGAATGAGCGCCTCTCTGATGATGATGATGTAAACCATTTTAAAAATACCAGGCAAAACTGCCTAAATGGTTACTGCTAGTATCTAAAACCTTGTAATCCTCTGGTGGGATATTTCTCCAAAGCTGAGTAAAGCTGATGTCCCTATGATGTTCCTACTTCCCTGAGCTCTGCTGGCTTTTTGCTTCCATCTCTTGTAGTGTGGTCAGTGCATAAGAGTAGGGAGGTACATAAAAGTAACAATTTACGTATTTCTTAAACATTTTATTGTGATTATGTGTTATCTCTGAATGTCTCCAAACTAGTTACTGAATATTAAACTGATAGACAAACAGCTTTGTTGAGCAGTGTTTAAAGTATATGGACTGTGTGAATGGTGCCTGTACTATTATTGTAAGAGGATGTGTCTCGGTTTGTGTCTGACCCCAGCTTTAGTGTCTGTTTTGTCATTGACATGCCTTACAGCTGTTCTCTGCCCATGTGTAATTATTCTTTATTTTTATTTTTTTCAAAGAATTCTGGCACACAGTTAGTAAAGAAAATAGCAGCTGCTCCTGTGAAAACGTTATCTCAAACAACAAATGCTGTGGTCTCTGCTGTTCAGACACCTGCTGTAGTACAGGTACTTTGCAAGCTTTATAGTATGGTGGAATAAGTGATAGAAAGAACTGGAGAAAATATGGATGCATTCTTGTTATTTTTAATTGTAATCCGGTTTTCAGTAACCCTTGTCCTCACAATAAATTATTTCCCAAATCTGTTTTTTTTAAATGTATAATTTAATTAGGTTTCTGTCAGTGTGTCAGATAATCTTATCTCGCTACAGTAGAAAGCACATGAACAAAGAATAAAATAGACAGTTCAGAGGACCATTTCCAGTTCTTTTGTATGCTGTGACAGAGCTCCTTCAACCTTTTGATAAATCTTTTCTGGGAGATGTGCTCCTGTTGGGGTTCCCTGTTTCCTTAGTGGGGAAAGAGGTATACCTGAGGTGATGATGAGGGGAAAAGGAGCTGTCTGGAGCAGTCAAGCTGTTTTTCATGTGTATGGGTTTTTTTCCCTCATTATAAACTGAAGGAAGGCCATAGCTGAAGACCTGTTCTCTAATTGAGCATGGCACATGGGTTCCACAGGTACAAATGTAAATAGGCAGTGGTTGAAAATGCTTGATTATTTTTAGATAGTATTTTTGTCTTAATTCCTAAGTCTTATTTTGCTTTTTCTAGAGAAAAATGTTGTAGTCCTCTTCTGAAGAGGCTTTTATCACCTGTAGAGTATGAGACTTTTCCTATGTACAGTTCATCCTGTTTTTGGGGATGAGACTTCTGGACAAGCATGTGGGATGAAAAGAAAAGTACGTTTTTCTGCAGATAATATGTGCTGTTCTCATAATCTGGAGGAGAAATCATGAAGGAGTCTGGCTTGTGCCTATGTTTTGTGATAAGAGTTTGAAGGAGACTGAGCTGTAGCAGCTGACAAAACACTCAGTAAATGAGCAGGGTCAATCATTCAAAAAAAGATGCTGGATGTATGTTCTTGACCCTGGGGGTGTTTGAAGGATTAGGGGATGTGTTTGCTGACAGCACTAAGAGTCTGACTTACAAGTTCATCCTCCTGCTGTTCTTCTGTATCAACTGAACACCATTCATGCTCTGTGCTCTTTTTTCACTTCCCTCTCACTACATGTGGATAATGTTGGGGCTAAAATGGAAAACCCAGAGAGGCCTCTCTTAAAACATTTTGTATTTTGCTTAGAATGGAAACAGTGTATGCTTTGTGTCCAAAAACAGTAATGGACATTTCCTTACTTTTATTTTGGAATACTAGCTTGGAAACACTGTGATCTCTGCATAGAGGTCTTTAGGATATAAAAACAATACTCATCTACTATACTACCCTTGCACTGAGGAAAAGAGATGAAGGTCATCCATCATCTGAAGGATCTTCATCCTTCGCATGCAACCTCCCACTCTCATGTGGATAAACATTGAGATTCATCATTCTATTAACTTCTCTTTTTTTAAACTTACATCTGCCTTTGGCTTGGTTCTTCTGTACTTTTAGTTCAATTTTGATGTAGTCTGTTACGCTTGTGTTCTTCTGAGATATTTAAAGACATAGACACGGAGTATTTTTTGTAAGCTGGTTTCCACCCCCCCCACTGTAGGAACTGGAACACTTGTAATGAGCTGTAGTGATGGATTTAAACAGCAGGAATGATGACTCTAGGAAAAATTAATAGTGCTGTTTTGTTTGGAGTGGCCTCCTTGAAGCCCCCCTGTTTTGCAGAGGATTGCAAAGCCCTCTGCACAAGCAATGAAGAGTGAATAGATGCAATGTGGGCGTATCTTGCCATCCCGTGGTCACTTTGCTCCTCACCCTGGGGTCAGCAAGAGAAGAGTGCTGAAAAGGGAGACAGTGCAAAACGTTGATGAAACCATCTGGGGAAAGGAAGGCAGAGCCCTTGGGTCTGATTTTCTTGGCAGCCATTCATTCATCAGTCTTAAAAGAACTTGCTGATCTTAGTCTGGATAGTTTTTTGAGGTCACAGGAGAGGAGTGTTGGTGTGGAAGTATGATGTCTTCACAGAAAGTGGTGGATAGTGGAGAGGAAATAATCCTTGGCTTGGTTGTGTGTCTTCTATCTTGTGCAACATACAACTTGGAACACTATCTGCAAAACTCTCTAGGTACTCACTAGGATTGTTATCCTCATCAACAAAAATATTTTCCTTTTTTGACATGTTTAAGCTCTGAGGTTAGACAAAATTACCTGTGCATTCTTATTTTTTACCTGTTTTCCAGATGGGGTAACAAAGCTGCAAAGTGTCTAATTAGCGTCATGCTGGAGTACTTTCATTTAGATGCAGAGCACTTCTTCTCTTGAAATTACTTCAAAATATGCAGGATTAATGCCATTTTTTGGTGGCGACTGTTTCTCTGTTGCTCAAAGTGAGAATGAGAATTGTCAGTAGCAAAAAAGGCTGATGGCAGATGACAGAAGTTAATTCCCATATATTCATTTTCCTGGGAAAAGGGTCCAGTAGACTTCCTGTTGTTTCCTCCCTCAGCTGATAAAATGCTGTTCTAGCCTTGATGTGTAAGCATGCTGGAATTTGCAAGAGATCAGCTCCTGGTTTTGACTTTTAAAAGCCCAGGGCATTGCAACTTGGCAGATCTGTGCTATGTCCCCTTCCGTCTTCCTTCTGCCCATCTGTTTGTGGGATTCTTGTGCCCAGTTTGCCTCCCTGTGGTCTTAGAGCTGTTGAGCCTCATCCTTGGAAGAGGCAGTGATGGTGGCAAAGATCCTGCAGAGAGCTATTAAAGTGTTACCAACAGTGGGAGCCTAAGCTAGAAAGCTTCTTGGTAGCTGCCTGCTGCTTTCATGTCAAGCTGGCAGCAACTTGGGGAGGGGAAGACACCCACCCAGGAAAAAAACCTGTAAATATATGACAAAAATGTTACAGTTTTGCTTTAGCTTTAAGTGTTTGTTCATTAATTACCCTATCCTGAAAGGCTTAAGAGTCCTTTGAAAATGCTACATGATGTCTGTCCCACTTTTGATCAGTTTTTGTTTTATCCATGGTAGGGCAAGTTAAGACTCTGGTCTAACTGTCTTATAATTAATGCAGTTAGCAGGTATTAGTTGTGCCTGTTGGACTAAACTGGGATGCTTAAATGTGTTAAGAGTCAGTGAAAGCCATTACATTGTGCAGATCTGAACCTAGAATTTGGGATACAAAACCAGGCTTTGCCTTCCTCTTCAGAGGCTTAGAGGAAAGACGACACTGAACTTTAGGTTTCAGATATTAACCTGAAACTCTTGCTCTTCTGTAACCTGTTGGTTCCCTCTGGCTTTTCAGTTTTTAAGCTGAGAAATCAAAAGTAGTGTTTTTTTGTATAGGCAGAGTCCTTTACTCTTATCTGTTGTATCAAATGAGCTGTGTTGGGTTTTTGGGTATGGTTTGTTTGTTTGTTCTCTTTAAAATCTGAAGTAGAAATACTTCAGTTTAGTAGGTTTTAGATTTAGCCAGGTTTGCAAAGAAGGAGGTATTTTTTTAAAAGCTTAATTACTCTCCTGTTGCTGGGGCTTATAATGAGATTTTTAAAAGAGGTCTCAAAATAACTGAATTTTGTGAGGGTTTTTGTCAGAGCAGAGGAGAAAGGGATCCAAATTGCTGCCCACAAGGAAAAGGCAGGAAGAACTTGTTAGGTCCATTTGCTGAGCTGGCTGCTTCTGCTGGCACACGCATGCTTCCAAAGTGGATGTGATGTCTTTTGACTACTCTGTGTGTGATAGGAAAAGCAAGGGGTGTTGCAATTGGGAGAGGAGCTTCAGGGCAAGCCTGGAAGATAAATAACCACTTCTGGTTCTGTTTGTCTTCAGAATAGTATCACCTGGCTTAGCATTGTCCAAAATTCATTAGTCTTGGACTGTAGGAGCCTGAAAAAGTTAATATATTGATTTCTACAAGACAATTTTACCTTTCTCTATTCCTTCAAAGTTGCAGGCAGTGCTTTGGTCTGGATGTGCCTTTGTAATTTCCTTCCCCCCTCTTGATTTATAAATAGAATTATGGCTGTGAGGGTTCTATCACTTACTATATTAAATAGAGCCTCTCAAAGCAAATTAATCTATGCTCTAAAAACAAAGATAAAAGTCGTTTATTTATGTTTTGAATTGTAGTGTGGAGGGAGGTTGCTACTTTATGTGCTAGGAGAATCCAGTATGTTTGTCACGTTGTTCTTTGGTTGAAAAGTGTTAATTTTTCTCTTCAGCCAGCAGCTGCAACAGCTAGTGTTACTACAGTTACTGCTGTAAAGCCTTTGAGTACTGGAACACCTGTAAAACTTCCAGTTACAGGACCACCTGCACAAGCTATCTCCCAAAAGGCAGTCTCTGTGAAAGCAGAGGGCACAACAGTAGCACAGACCGGCGCTTCTACAGTAAGGAAAAAAAAGTTTTTAATTAAAAATTAACATTCTGTATGTTCATCAGAGGTTGAAGAGACAGTGCAACATCTAACAGTCTTCTCTTTATTTCCACACTAGGAGATGCTAGAGAATGTGAAGAAATGTAAGAATTTTCTTGCGACACTAATAAAACTGGCATCTAGTGGACCTCAAGCCCCTGAGATGGGGCAGAATGTGAAGAATCTGGTGCAAAATCTGTTGGTGAGACTTTTTTCCCAAAACAAAGTCTGCATCATTTGTGTATAGATTTTTGACATTTACTTTCTGGTAGTTTAGTTTTTGGTTTTTTTTAACAGCTCAAGAGTTGGATTTGTGGCTGGGTACATCTGACCCTTGTTAAGTCTTTTGTTATAACTCTTAACTGAATCCCATGCTGTGTTATTTCCCCCCTCACATTTCTGTTTCTTTTTATGCACACAGGTAACTTATAGCAGGAGGAGCTTGTAGCATTAACACAGCTGCGGGGTCTGTTTTTTCATGTTAGTGTAGTTTTGAATCCTCAGTAGCAAGAATTTAATGTGGAAGTTGCAGTGCAGTGCTGAGTCCGTACTACTCCTTCACTCCAAGGCAGTACTGGGCAGTGGAACGAGCATGACATTATCAATAGCTTTAAACAGTAGGATGGAGAAAACAATGTGGTGGCTGCCAAGCTCTCTCTCTTCGCAGGTGGCTTCCGTATGGTGCTTCATGCTGTATCCCAGCACAGCTGGGTTTTCCTGGTAACGATTTCTCCTGCCACTTCTTGTCATGGCATTTGACCGCTGCTGCTGTGTTGTTGTTCCACCGTAGCAGAAGGCTGTGTGCTGGTGGAGGGGGGTAGCTTTGCCCGTGGTACCAAAGGATTTTTCAGTCTAGGAAGGTGTGATGCAGACAGGTGTAATTTCAGGGAGCAGATTGTTTGAGGATGCAGCCTTGCAAAAATTTGATTGCCTAGCCTCTGTCCCTGCTAGACTATACACCTTCCTTCTGTGGGAAAAATAGAGTTGTTCTTTCTTGTGCTTGTAGTATTCTTTTTGTTTTAAGAGCAGTTGTTAAGAGACATTAATACATTGTTAACTGCACACTCGTTTGCTTTTTGGGGTAGTTTAAAAATCTGCCATTTGGTATGTGTATGATTTAAATGCCAAATTAAGTGTGTGTATGAGAGAAATGAGGAAATTGCAGCTGGGCAGTAAAAGGATCCTTAAGGTAGTGTTTCATGAAGTTGGTGTCAAGCACCCTGTATGCACTGAGCCTTGGTGTGCCAAACCACTTGCATCTGTATCAGTGAGACTTCTGTGACCCATTATCTGCATCTCGGTGAGATCTAACAGGCAACAGATCAAATGGCTAAATGGAAGAACTGTTGTATGCTCCGTTTGTCTGCAAATACACAGTCTTTAAAATCCCTGTTCTGGTTATGCAGCAACTTGAAACAGTTGCTCTAGAGGCAAATATGAGTGAGAGGAGTAATTTCTCAGCAGAAGCAGAGATTGGTGCTGCTCTTTGTGTGTCTATACCTTCTTGGAGGAGACAAGGTTCTTGGACTCTGGAAGGGTGAGGAGGGGCAGCAAAGTGTGGGGCTTAGCCCTGTTGTACAAGTGAGGGGTTCCAGAAGTTTGCTGGCTAAGCCTCCCAAGCCCTTGAGTAAGGTGTTTGTATTGTGACAGGGTGGAAAGCATTAAGAAAGGACACAGTACTCTGCAATTCAGAGGACTGTTACCATGGGGGTATGTGGAAACTATGTTTTGATTGCTTTTGAAAGACTGTGTTAAGTGTTCTGTTTTGTTATGCTGCGTATGCATTAGTCTAGAATTGTCTTACAAAAACTGCTAAGTTATCATTAGTCTTTGATGCCTCTAGGTTTATTTTTATGCAGATAAACTACCTTTACTGAAAGAAGTACTAGTAGTTGATTTAAAATATATCTACATTACAATGAGATACTCAAAAGGATCAGTGCTGCTTATAAACTTTTTTCTTTCAGTTCACTTCAGTGATTGACTGTGAACACCTATCCTTAAGTGTGTTAACTGCCTGTAGCTGAAGAAAGTATAAACAACTTGGGTAATCCTGTATGAAAATTACAACATTATTCTATCCTAACTCCTTTTTTTTCTTCTTTTTTAAGTAAAGGAAGAAAAAAGCATTCTAGTACTGAAATTTAACAATGTTGTGATAATATAAACTTCCATAACTTTTTGATACATCTAGGAAAAAAGGTTGTAGGTTCAGTTATAACTAACTATTGTAATTATATTTTCCTCTTAGGAAGCAAAAATTGAACCGGAAGAATTTACAAAAAAGCTGTACATAGAGCTTAAGTCATCTCCACAACCATATTTAGTTCCTTTTCTCAAGGTAAGTGTCCAATTATGGATATTTAGTATTTCAGGAGGGGAGGGAAGAGGACCAGAGTACAAGAGAAAAGAGTTGGAGCATTCAGGTATTTGTTCAGGTAATTTGAAGAATGATGCTTAACACACCTCTGTGAGACTGTTGAGCTTGGAAAGACAGTTTTTAAGGGGAAGGAGAATTCTTGAGGAGTAATTTATGCCAAGTTGTTAATACTGTGGAGTAATTACCCTCTAGGTGTTAGTGGAGACTATGTTTTGGAAGCTGTGCAACTGTCTACACTAGAGCAGCTATTTTAAGATGGCCTCTTACTTTTTAATCAAAATTGTAGCTGTTCTAACAGAGAAGCTACAACAGTGGCAATGCACAGCTTATGCCATCTTAAAGAATCTGTGTAAAGCTGTACATCTTCTGGTTTATCCAGAAAAGGTGTGATAAGACTATTGCAGCTTAGGAAAAGAATCCCAGGAACTCTACTTCCGTTCAAGCAAATAATGATGTAAAGGAAAAATGCTTCCTTAAGACTTCTAATCATATGGTGGAATGGTATTAACAAAGTAAAAATTATTTTACAGCAAGCATTAAATCCAAGTGAAAACATGGAAAACTACATTAAATTTACTAAATTGCAATGTACACCATACTCTTAGGTTTGTTAGGTCTATATATTCATTATAGGCATGATGGAGAATAAAGGAAAAACAGTTAAGTGGTAAAGCTGGGGCTGAGTTTTTCTGGAGTTTCCCCTTTTCCTTGGTATTTGACAGGCTGTATAACAACACATGTGAGAATGCTGATATTGCTCTAGATGGCCGATGTTAATCTGCTCAAATGTGGGATAAAAATTTTTATTATAGTGGCAGCTTTTAAATGCTTTGCTAGCAAGTTTGCCATGAGTCTGAAAGACTGCAGTCATTTCTGCAGGACCTTAAGTTGAGATGGGAGATTCAGATTTGATATTAAAAAAATATTTCACTGTTAGGATGGTCAGGCATTGGAATAGGTTGCCCAGGGGAGTGGTGCTGTCACCATCCCTGGAGGTGTTCAAGGGGATCTGGTGCTGGATGATGAGGTTTAGTGGTTTAGGGGTTACAGTGGTAGTGCTGGGCTGGTGGTTGGGCTGGGCGGTCTTACAGGTATAAGATCTCTTCTAACGTTGATGATTCTATGATACATGAAATTTTTCAGTTGGTCATTTATTACCTGTTTAATTTCCTGGAGGCTTCTTAAATGCTTATGCAAAGCCAGAAAAATAAACAGCTCTGAGAATGTGTTTTCTGCATCCAGTATAGCTCTGGCTGCAGAAGGACCAGGCTGTAAGTACAGGGTCGGTGTGACTGGCACTCAGAAATGCTCAGCTGTTACAAGAAGCCATCCAACAACGTGAAGAGCTGCAACACTTGATGCAGAGAACTCATGGCAGTTCTGCAGGGGCTAGGTTAGGTTCATCAGTGTGGGTCAGACTCTCACCTGTCCTAGCAGCCCTTGTGTGTTTCTTCTGCAGCATACTGCCAGGTACTGGTATCATCTAGGCTTCTCTGTTTTGGGCAGTGTCCATTCCACATAATCCCTGACATGGTGCCCTCTCCCTGTTGCATGGTATATTAACAAAGATTCGCTGTGACTTCAGAAGTGTTGTTCAGACACGGTCAAGTTAGCTGACTTTGCAGTGTTGCCAATCCTTTAAAGCATCTTGTACCCAGATTGGCTTTTCCTGAAACACTCTAAGGATGTGTGGTTGATACATGCAATTAGGTTGATCTGTAACTCTGAGCAGCTGTGACAGGACTGAGTGCCAAATGGAGGATGACTTCAGGAGTACTTATCTAAGGTGCTAAGAGGATCGGCACTGGCCTTGTTTGTGGGGGAAATGTTTGCAGCTTGAGTCTGGAAAGAAATGTGATACGGCTTTTTGCCAATCCACTTTTAGCTAGTGAAGTGGAATTTTAGGGAGGACTCTCTGGAGTTGTCTCTTATCTTTGAGCTGCAGGTTTTTGATGAAGTTGTGCATGTGTTTTGTTCTGTCTGTGCCAAGAGGTGGAAAAGTACAGTGGCTTTGGCTGTGAAGCCTGCTTGATTTTCAAGTCTCCTGGATGCTTTTGATACATAAATTGCATCAGGAGCTGAGCAGCCTTTTAAAAGAAAAATAAGTGAATGTTAAAAAACAGATGGGCTGCAGAAGGTCTGGTTGTGCAGACAGTATGATTGCTTGGTACACTAGCATGTGAGACATGCTCCGTCTGCATGAAGTCCAAAGCAGCAGCACTGTGTTAGGAGCTCTTACAAACTTCAGCAACTGTTAAGGGGGGAGGAAAAAATAAAAGCGTTTTCAAGAATATACAGGTAGCTGCAAAACTGATTTCCCCTGGTTCAGAGCCATAGCAGATTATACACAGTCAAGGAGAAAAATCTGTAGAGAGCTTGAAGATTATTCTGTCCATTAACCTTCTCAAACACAGCTGTAGTAAAAATGAGATGTTGCCAGATTCCTTTACTTTTGTTCTGTTGCTGAGAAGTAGCTGGCTGAAGTTGTGTTGCTGCAGCTCTACAGACATTATTAGAGTGGTATCCCCCCCTAGTGTAGATACAGCTGTATTGGTATAAAAGTGTTCATGTCTTCAGAGCTTGTTTCTGACTTTATTGGATAATTTGTAGTTCCCTGTCAGATGGGCTTCATGAAATAAACACAGCTGTTCCAATATAGTAGGGGTTTTTGGCAAAACAAAATTCTTTGAGGTAATAAAGCAGTTAAAATAATCTTACTCTGAAACATAAATTCCAAATTGAAAAATCTAATCAGAGGAACAAAGTTATATGTGAGTTTTGCTATAGATGGAATTTGCTGTGTGTTGTGTAGCTGTGGTGATGGTTGACCTTTGCGCAGCTGGTGTTGGTGTTTCTTGTCATCTTCACTGAACAGGATTGTCATCAATTTAAGGGTGCCTGAAATTCAGCAAAACTTATTTGCTATTTATTGTCTCATGAAAAATTTAATTGGAAAATGAGGAAGATGATTCAGTTACAAATGTATTATTATTGTGGAAAACTCTGCTGATACTACATCCAGTGTTTTTTCATTTTTCTTCTAGAAAAGCATGCTTGCCTTACGGCAGCTAATGCCTAACCCTCAGAGCTTTATCCAGCAGTGTATGGAGCAGCCAGCTCCAGCCCAAGAAGCAATTTCAACTTGTACCTCTGCAGTACCAGCTCCTTCAACAGGAGTGGCCACCTCGGCTGTAGCAACAACCACTCTTCCACTTGTAAAACCCATGCCTGCCTCTGTAGCAGTCACAGCCCCTCTGGTGATCACCCCAGTCCTTGCCAGTACGTCGGCAGCAGCTTCTGTGCAGCCTGTGAAAGCCATTCCTTCCTCTGCCGCGGGGACAGTGTCTCTCGGGCCCGCAGCTTCCGTCCTCACCACAACCATGGCGTCGTCTGGGCTGAGCGCTGTCCAACCTGGCAAGCCAGTCTTCACCTCTGCTGTGCCAGCGCCCTCTCTCCAGTCTGCAAAGCCAGTGCTGGTCTCTACTGTGGCATCTTCAGCACCAGCCTCTCGCCAGCCTCTGAAACCAGTCATTGGAACACCAGTTGGTATTAAAATCCCGCAGCCCAACTCCATCGGTGCACAGTCAGTGGGTGCTCAGCAGGTGGTTAAAGTGAAACAGCTGGTAAGATGGATTCCCTGCTTCTCTGTTTTGCTGTAACCAACCAGGCTCCTTTACTTTGACTCTTGCCATTTAGTAAAGAGATTATAAATCTCTTTACTAAATTTGGGTTTCAGCTCTTTTTTTTTTTTTGTTTCCTTGCTTCTTTTTTAATATATGAAGCTAGTCTGCCTTGAGTTCATTGGTTCCATTTGTCATAGTTTAGAAGTACTGAGCCGTTGCTGGAAAGGTGAATCTAAAGCCAAGCTGTCAGCTTGGTCTCTTGCAAGATATGTCAACCACCATTTCATCCATCATGAGACACAAGGGGATATGAGGTCTAACCCCCACTATGCACATAGCCAGGCTAAGTTGGCACCTGGAAGAAAAGGTAGGAACTGCTAGTACCGGAAACACAAACTGCTGATGGGATACTTGCATTAATTGCTCTTCAGTGCCCTGTTAGGGCTGTGCCTCAGCCAGGCACCAGGGATGCCAGTCTTTCTCCCCTGGTAGTTCCTGCCCTGGAGCTACCAGGCACAGGTGGCTTGATGATACTCAGTGATATGTTACCTGAAATGTACAAACTACCTCAAGGAGCTTTTCTGAGCAGAGTTCTGACCTCCACATTTTCTCTAAGACATGTTAATTACAAAGTCATCCAAAAGTTGAGTTTTTTTCTATCAGGCCTCATTAGCTAACAAATTCCAGGAGGAATAACTGTCTTATTAAAACAATACCCTCAAAAGCAATGTGTTAACATTTCTTATTCTTTGCACTGGTTAACTTCTTGCTAATGTTAATGTTAAATACCAAGAAACTGTAGATAACAGGTATACCCGAAAGAGCAGCTTTGTGAAATAAATTAGGTTTGGCTTAGAGGTGTTTAAGATACCAAGTAGCATGATGTCTGGCTGGTCTACCTGTAAGTAATGCTCTCAAATATTTTGAGAGAATACTCTCCCTTTGGCAGATAAACAACTCAATTCTTGCAAAGGAATTCCTTGTAAAGATTATTTTTCTTTAAAAAGTGGGAGAAACATTAGACTTCCTGTGAAGCTAGATTTACTTTCCACAAATATAGTAGGACATGTGCTGTGTGATTTTTATTTTTAGCTTGGATATTGTGTATACTTAGTGTTCAGACCCCTAAATGTTTTGCTTTTTTAGTTTCATTCCTTTCAAAGGGAATAAGGTAGATGTAATATAAGAATCCTGCATTCTAAATAAAGAGTTTATGCTATGGTAGCATAAGCTACCATAAACATGAGCTTTTTACCTTTCCAGACTTGCTTAAAAATAGCAAGACACTCAGCTGTATGGGGTGGATGGGGAGTTCTTTTTCTAAGTGGGTTTGGTAAAAAAAAGTAAAAAAGGGCAAAATACCCTCAACCCCAAAACTCCAAAGAAGAATTATCAAGCATATGCACTGACAATCTTGGCTAATAGTAGCTAAAGCCAAATTGGAAAAGGAGTTGGTATTACATTGTCTTCGAGGACTAAGTTTTAAATTCCAGCCAGAAGAAAAGAATTTCTTAGGTAGTCCACGGGCAGGAGAGCTGTTTGTTGGCTACACAGATAGTCTTGTAATCCAGGGGAAAGGTTGACCATCTGTACAAATAGGCGAGGAAGCTTAGCTCTACACAGGGGAGTCCAAACACTTCTAGAATTTAATATTGGTGAACTCAAGAAATGACTTCTGCCTCTACACTGCTGCTGTGTGGCAGTCTGCTGCAATTGCTTTTCTTTGCTCTGCCTTACATATATTGAATTGCATACAAAACATGCTTTTATCCTCATTTGGGTAGATCCCAGGCACAGTGATTAAAATACTTACTCTTCTCAGATATGGTTGAAGGCCTGAGTTGACTGCTTCACAGCTTAGCCATATCAGGAGCTTGGTGTTTAGCAACTTGTTAGCACAAAGGGCAAGTTAGTAGAAGTGGCTGTATCTCTTAGGGCTTCCTTGATGCCTTTCCTTGAAAGGCCAGAGGGTCTATTTTCTCCCATAAGAAAACGAATCCTGACCTGCCCTCCCTAAACAGAATGGTCCTACTGCCAGCTGAAAATGGAAGCACACTGCCAGCTGTGCAAATCTGTCCATACAATCCTGCCAGCAGTTTTTTCCCTTTTCAGCCCACAGGGATGTCTGATGCCATACACTCGCTCTGCATGCCCCTTTCTAATTTTGGCCTCTTGTGCTTGAGTGAATTTAAAGTGAACTTTCATGTGCCAGCTCCACTGTAATGTTGGTGGTGCTCAAGAATGCAGCACTGCTGTATTTTAATATCAAATTAGTGACTGGAGTGATGCAACATGAAACTTTTCATTTCTCTAGCACGATTATCAAAACTCTGTGTGGACATTGAGGGACCTGTTCTTCACAGGTGCCATTGGGGTTGATTGCACTCCTGTGCTGTGAGAGTGGATTTTCTCCTGTGACTTTCTTAACACTACCTCATTTAAGGGGGTTGGTTTACAAAGAAGTTTCATCTTGGAAATTGTTTGTCTTGCTCTAGTATTGCTCTGTCTCTTGTTAAGGCACAATAAATGAAAATTTACATTACCAGCTGCTGGCATCCAGTGGTGAGAAAGCTGCTGTGAGACTACAGCTTCTTGTCGAGCATAACCAGCAAGGGGTTTATGGTGTAGTCCCCACAGTTACCAGTGACACTCTCTGGAGATTATTAAGGATTAATTCTAGGAGTGAAATGTTCATGCTGTTGCAACTGCTTGTTTCTTAGTGAGTTGTTAGTGTCAAGTCTCCTCAGAGCTAAGCTTTTATGAACAGTCGTCTCCATTAGTTTTTTTGTCCTGAACATTGCTTTTGCATTTAATTAGTGAGGCTTCCTTCATGGAGCAATACAGCTTGTGTGTGATGATACCTCAGCATCCTTCTGCTGATCTCCAGACTTTGTTTTATGAATGTAAAACAGATTCACGTGGAGTTAATCAAAGTCCCTCTCAGGCAGCCATCTCTCTGTTGTCAGCTGAATGCAGCTGCATTTTTTTACTTTAGAATTTTGATGATTTTATTCTGATGTATGTATCAACCTGCTTAACAGGGCATAAAGGAACAGTCCCTTTTCTTCATTACTTCCTTCTGCTAACCTGAAGAAAAGGGGCAATAACTCCTTTTCACAGATATTACCACTTTTTTGTAATGCTTCGTCCTGGCATTGGATCCTTGTTGAAATTTTCAGGATTGTTATTCTCTCCTGTTGCAACTCCCAAGGACTTCCAGCTTTTGTTAGTCTAGAGCTAGAATGGCAAACAGAAAATGGGCTGTACTGCCAACACATCCTTTCTGTTCCTTGGCAGTGTAGCCTCCTCAGTTACTTGACTTACATCCCAGTCTCCACTTAGACCATTGTTGTAACATTGCCTGTCTCTGTTCTTTTGTCTGCTGTACCTCAGTCTGGAATGCTTATAGTTCCTCCCGTGCTGTTCCAGTGTTTTGCATGCTGAAGATGAAGCGTTGTTCTTCCTGGTGGTAAGGAGGATCTCTAGGTGTGTGTCAATGCTAGTGGAGCCTGTGAGTGGTGTGTCCAGGCTGGTTGGCTCCTCATTAATTGCCTGAACACACAAAGGACACTGTTAACGTTGTTTGTGGCTTTGGAAGTCGGATCTTTCTGAGAGATCAAAGCAAGCTTTGGTAAAAACGCGTGGAAGTAAACATTAAATCTGTTGTACTCCACGATGAAGTGCTGCATATGTGAGCCTCATCTCTGTCTGCAGTCTGTCCCTGTACTTCTGTAGTTCTTTCCTCCTCTGGGTCCTAATGTTTCTTCTCAAGAATTGTCTGTCAGGTTTTCAGATACCACTTTCACATCAGTTATTCTGTGTTGCTGCTGCCTTAGTGCTACCTATACAGAGATGGTTGAAGGAGCATCTTGACTCCTTGATAGACAAGGGAGTATATCTCTTTTTGTGAATGTGTGATGCTTATGTTGATGATATTTATTAATAAAGGTGAAGTTAGATGACAGAAGGAGAGAGCCTAATTTCTGAAGTATTGTAAATGTTAGTTCTTTAATTACACTTGTGCAGTCTTGCTGTACAAGTCCTCTTTAGACTTTCTGAAGTAAGAATAAAAGATGTAGAGGAGAAAAATGGGTTCTTGACCCTGACACTTTCTTTATGTTAGTTTTGCTGCTAAAAAATAGAATTCAATTTGAAGATATCGATTATTTTATGCTTTGGTAAAGTAATGTCTTTCTACTACCTGTAATCAATAACTTTTTTTAAGATGTATTAGAGCTGAAGCTCACATTCTGCTAGCTAGGAGGCTTAGAAGTGAGATTTTTAGGGATACTGCAATTTTATTACTTTCTTGCATTTTAATAGCTGCCCCTGAAGAGGAAGGATTAGTATTTATGGGCTAATAATAAGTTCCTCTAGGTCTGTGTTGTGAAGACATCCTTCTGTCTGGTTTTGTTTCTTTGAAGAGTCTCTTTAAACAAAACTATGAAGTGCCTTCCTTTTTACGCTTCAGCTGTGTGCCGATGTCTTTGTGTAGAGGCTCTGCTCACTATAGGTGTTGCTATTTAGTACTTCATGTTCCTGGTAACTGATGTGTTCAGTGTACTTTAGCTCAACACTTTGAAACTCAGCATCTCAATTTACAATTGGTGTTGCAGTTCCAAAAGCATGTCGGTAATTTTATGGTGTGTACTCTTTAATTGTTAGCAGGAAAAGTATTTTGTGCAAGACTTCAGTTGTTTTGGTGTCCCCCCTTTTTAACTAGGTGTTTGTGATCCCTACCCTTCTAAAGTTATTGGTAGGCAGGCTGACTGTTTAATAGACTTTTGTAGAGGAAAGCCTCCCAGTGCAGTGGATTTTGTAATAATTAGTGAAACTTGTCTAATAGAGTTATCAGTATAGAGTAGGGGGGGAGTGTCTGTTAGAGGTCACTGAATGAGTTTAAAGCTCACCACCATTTGTTAAGATTTCTTGACATGAGGTTAAAAAAAAAAGTTTTTTGTGAGCATGCTGTTTGCTTTAAACTGAAATCTGCAGAAGCATACCTGCCCGGTGGCACTTCTGGCTAAATGGAAACACTGGTACTGTTTACTTCTCTGTATTTTTAGCTCTTCTCAGTCTTAATATTGGATATTCCACTTCCAGGTAGTCCAACAACCATCGGGAACCTTTGTCAAGCGAGTATCCACGCTCCCACAGTCGTCAGTACTCACCCTACAGACATCTGCTGAGAAGAAGATGCTGCTGAATACACTTGTTCAAACCAACCAGTTTCCTGCAGGTAAAGCAGAGCCTTTTTCATGGGGAAGGGGAGGGCTGCTGGGGTGTAGAAGTAAATGCAGGCTGTTGGTAGATTGTAGGGATGCAGGAAGGTGGCTGTCTCTCGGGAGCAACCAGCTCTGTGCATTAAGTTGAACGTCTTTACTGTCTGCTTGGAGCTCTGGTGAGAAAATCTGTCATATCGACTTCTGGCACTTGCTAAGAGCATGTCAATCAAACATTTGTACTTGTTAAAATACTGAGACTGAGCTCCTTGCAGTGAACTTCTTCTAAACTTATGCTTTTGAGAATTGTTGCATGAGACCTTGCTTGTTCCTTCAACACGTTCAGGTTGATGCACAGTAAGAGTTTGTCTCAGCCAGCCAGTTTTCACTGAAACATTTCCCTGGTCAGCACAGAGGGGAGCATGTTTGCTGAGAGTGGGAGGCTTTGGGCCATGCAGAACATGTAGAATGTAAGATTCTAGAGTGTCTGTTTTTCAGATGGACCTAATTAGTTGTTACTGAGTCTGCAGTATCCCTACCTAGAAGAATGAACTGACTGAACAGTTGTCTTAGCATTTTGCTTTCTACTACAGCTTGTTCTTTGTTTTGTTTTAGGTTCTGTTCTGAAACAAATTACCCTGCCAAGAAATAAAATTCTGTCACTTCAAGCATCTCCTCTTCAGAAAGCAAAAATGAAAGAGAATGGAGCAACATCCTTCAGGTAAAAGTGAACAGTATCAGAAGTTAACTATAGGAAGGAACAAAAGGAAGAAACAAGTATAGAGATGGGAATGGAGCCCAAATAAAAGCAACTTTCTTCAGAAGCTTGTTTCTGGTACATGTTTTTCACATTGTAGTACTAATTGGCTAGGGGTAATCTTAAAACTTTTACCTCACAGTAGATGTTACTTATTCTTAATGTAAGAAAACTGTCCTGGTGAGGCTGGATTTTGTGACAGTTTTTCACTCATAGAGGAGGCATATTGATCTCCATCCTATGAATACAATTACTAATCTAGGTATCTTGCATTAAAGTCTCAATAGGATTAAAGCAGATAGAACCTCTGTTTTTTGCACATGGTATGATAGCATTGAACTATTACTTGGACTGGCTTGTAACCTGTCTAAAGCTCTGTGCTACATTTCAGAATCTTCTCTTAGGCCCTCTTACAGGCTTGTTTCTGTGTGTATGGGTGAAAGTCTTTGGCTACATCTCTAATCATGATTTCTGTCATATTCTGTAGGCCTTTAGATTGGCAAGAGTGCTTAAAGCTTTTAGTTCTAGCAACTGATTAACTTTTCAAAAGCAGAAATTATTTCTGTAGCTATGAAGTGTGATGTTGGAACAGAGGTACAGACTTCCGTAAGTATTACTAGTCTTACCACTTCTGGGCAAGTTTGACATTGCTCTTCCAAGGGAAAAAAGCAGATATGATGACACTTCTATGTTGTTGACCAGTTAACTTATCTCTTGAAAGCTGCAGGTTTGGATGCACTGGTGTAGACAGAGAGCTGCTGCTGTTTACAGTAGCATACATTGAACACTTAAAAACAGTGTTTGCCAGAAGTCGAAATGAAAAGCTCATGTTAAAGCAATAGCTCTGTTCAGCTGCCTCAAGATCTTATGAAATGTACTTTAGAATGTAATCTTGGGTAGTGATGTTAAAAAAAAGACCCTTCATAAGTACTGTAATAAAGCAGTAAACAAGCTCATACACACAAAAAAAAGAAACATTTTCTCTGTGGTCTTCCAAATGGAATATATTAGCTGTCTTACATGCAAAATTTGGGTTTTTGAAAGTTGTTCCCTGAATTGTTAAATTCTTAGTGTAGGAAAAAACCCGCTTTTACAGTGTGATCCAATAGAGATTTCTCTTGTGTTTTTGGATTGTGATTTCCAAAGTAGCATAAGTACATGAGAATTTAGATAGGAAATCTCTAACTCACCTTAAATTTTCTTTGTAGAGTCTCTTGTCTCTGAAGAATTTGTGTTTGGTTACACCCTCAGTGTTTCTTCTATTCACTGCTATAATTAAACTTTCTGACCTATGATCCATCAACTGCTGATTACGTGTGAGGCAGAGAGAAGCACCGTGGCCTGCTTTCAGGTTTTGTGATGGAATTTGCTAGGAGCAGAGAGTGTGTCTTGTAATTGATGTGACTGTACATGTGGCACTAATGAGAGTGCTCTTACTGTGTACTCTGACTGCAGTGTGTCATCGAGCCTGACTCCCTCTGCCATTGTGTGACCAGGTTAGGTTAGGATTTGAGAATGTTCTGCTTACTAAGCTGTACTGAATTAGCTGCAATTTGACCTTGTCTGATCTTTAATGGGCTGGTTTACGTTGCTTGAGGTAAGCAGTAGAAAAAGTGGTAATTTCCTTCTAGAAAAGCCTTCTAGATGTTGTTTCAGCTAAGCATGGACATTGTACTGTGGCATGTTAAGAGATTATTTAAAAACAAACTATCAAAATTTTTGTAAACTGATCTGCACATTTCTGTAAAGTATATGCTAGAGCACTCTGGGAAAAAAATTTTCATCTTTGAATATTTGTTTTGAATTTATTCTGTTTAATAGAATTATTGTCCAAAGCACATGAAACTTTCTGGCATGCTGGAGTTGTTCTGGCCTGGGTAGTTGTCAGCGATGGTGCTGAGGTTTGGGTTCAGTGTGCCTTTCCTGTTTTTGACTTATGGATAAAATGGAGTGGAGGGATTCAGAAGACAGGTGCGGTCGTCAGACACCAGAGGGTGCCACAGACTCACTTTTCAGGCAGCAGAGGCAAGTTCATAGATGTGAGGTGCATCTGCATTGCTTGGGTATCTTTTGCAGTGAATATTCAGTATGAATGTCAGGTTCATGCAGTGTATCACTCGGAATTCTTGAGCTGTTTTCCACCTTGTTCTACTAAGCTTAAGTCACTGGAGACTTACAACAGCTGTGTGAGTTTTTCCTGGTGATTTCTGAGTGTAACATGATCAAATGCAAAAAGCATTAAAGGAAATGGTGCAGAAAAGGGACTTTATGGAGGCATTGCTAAAAGTGAAAGCAAGTCGATATCCATCAGAAACACCTTAATGTAATATTTTAAATTTATCACCTTATTAGAATGGTTTCTAAAGCTGACTCAAAGTATGGAGATTTGCTTGAACAACAAAAAAAGAGCAGTAAAATGTATGAACTCACCATGGCTTCTGAAACTTTCATTAATCTTTAGTGAGCACTTTTCTAAGGAAACATAGGGGTAATTTCTTTGGGTTAAGTTAAATAAGTGCAGCAGTGTTTTCATATCTTTTGTCAAAGCTAATGACAGTGATTTAATGCAAACCTGTGTCTCAGTGAAAAAGTTAGAATTGGTCCTGAAGAACAGTAGAGGTAGAGATGTTTGCTTGCATGTAAACTCCTCTATGCTTGTACACACTAGAGAGACTGTGTGCATGGAAATAATCAAGAAAATAGTAACCTGATAAAGGCAGGTTATAGAGAAATGAAACTTCTCCATGTAGAAGAACAGACAGATGTATAGTATAGAAGTTTATCTGTTCTTTGCTTGAGCATTTGTAGTATGTGGCCAGATTAAAAGCAAAGATTATTTCATGAAACTGCGTGCTATGCAGCTGTACCTGGGAGGCAAGCATCCTTCCTGGAATTCCATAAACAGTTCCACTGTGGTAATGTCAGGTTCCAGCACTAATAGCTTGTGATGTGTGCTCCTGGTGCTAGCTGTGCTGATTTTGCCAGCAGATATGTGGCAGTCGCTATGTTTCAGTGGGATTCTTGTCTCTGCCATCAGCAAAATCTTCTCTGTAGTGGTCACTAAGAAGAGGAAACTGGAATGTATTTGTGAAGATCAGTTAGCACTCAATTATCATCCCGTGAAGCTTCATTGACACCCTTGTTCAAAGTTCAGGGTCTCTGTTAGACTGATAGAGCCTGAGTATACAGTTGGAGCTGCTCAGTTCCTGGTTGTGAAGGGGTAGGAGGAGGGAAACTGTTCTGCACTGTTGGGTTCAGTTTTAAATTGTATCTGTGGACATCTAACTGTTCTGAGTCCTGGGGTTTAACACTTTTCTTAGTATGATGGATTTGGGACACACACCTAGTTGGGAAGCTATTGTGTCTGCTTAGACTTAAAGAGCTGGAGCTGGTTTGAGAATCTATTGGGTCTCCTTTTCCCTGAACACACATGCCCAGAAACGGATAGCAGTGAGGGCACACAAATGGAAGGAAGGGTAAAAGAAGACTGGACTCAAGGCTGGACTCCTTTTCTCACTGGATCTCTCTTCAGAAGTTTGCAGAAGAGTTGTGCCATAGAAACATATTGAAACCTAAAGGAGAAAATACATCTATAGTTCAAGAAAAATATCCCAACATTTTCTTGTGTCTTTTGAGTATTGCTCAACCTCAGCTCCAACTCATGTTCTAATAAGTTCAGCTTCTACCTCTAGTCAGTCAAAAGACAGCCTCCAAGACATATTTCACTTTGGAACAGGAAATGTCTATCTAACCCCTTGTTCAAAAGTTATTTAGGCCACACAGTGTTTTCTGAATGTGGACTTTATCAAACCTTGCCAGAGAATACTTTTCATGAGGGGTTTGAGTGTTGGTTTTGTTTTCTTTGTTTTCCAAATAAAAAGGCATTCAGATTGAGTGATTTCACTTACCTGTCCTAATACTGCAGACATCTGTTTTGGATTGGTCCTAAATCCCTGAAGCCACCATTAGGGCCTTTGTCACATTGTGAAATAAAAATGCTTTCTCTTGATGATCTAAACTTAGTTGATAATAACTTAGAGTTTCATTGCCAAAGTGGTGCAAAAACTTTTCCCATATAAGCTTCATTCAATGTTTTAACTTAAATGCTCTTTAAAAAAAGCATTAGGCTGAAGCACACAGGCTGTTATAGCTCGTCTGAGTGATGTTTGCCCTAAATATGCGAGATTTGAGTTTTTTGTTTTGAACATGCAAAGGTGCTACATAAGAATCCAGCTAATGGTGTTAGCAGCTAGAGCTCTGGCATGGTGCTTCAGAAGCAGTGGCATCTTCTCCGCTATGTATATAAGTATGGTAGGACTGATCCAAAGGGCAGGGTCTGGATTGGTTCTGGTATATAATCAAGGAGTGTTTGTATCCTGTGTTTTAAGGGAACTCGCTAAAGAAAGTGAAGATCAGGTCTGTGGTAATAAACTTGGGCTTTAAGCTTCAGTTTGCAAGATATGCATCTTGGTTAGAAAATGGGCTTGTTTATAGTCCAGTGAGTCAACATTCAACTTCATTCCACACTTGGTTCTACCTGGTGAATTAGTTTCAGAAAAATTTCAGGCTGCAAGGGTGGTGGTGCAGGGTTAGGGGTTGTGGGAACTTTTAATCCGGGTTTACCTCAGTCCTATGTTTCCAAGCTTGCTCAAAATATCAGTTTCATACAAAGGATTTGCATGCCTAGCAACTGAGGCATTAGCCAAATTAATGTTTCAGAGGCACTTTGCAGAAGTGTGAGAGCTTTTGGGAGCTCCCTCTCCACACCCACACTAAACATCTGTTTTATATAGGGGTATGTGAATGTGGCTGCTTGTTGATAGTAGAGGTTTTTTTCTTTGTGTCTATTCTGAACAAAGCATAAAATGTTGGTCTCCTCTTTCGTAGAGATGAAGATGACATAAATGATGTGACTTCTATGGCTGGAGTTAATCTCCATGAGGAGAATGCGTGCATATTTTCAGAAAACTCTGAGCTCATTGGTACAGTGATTCACTCTTGTGCAGATGAACCATTTCTCTCTTCGGAAGCTCTTCAGAGTAAGATCTTGAATATAGGTGAGAACAAAGCGCATGGAGCAATTACGTATGGATGTAGTGTTTCCTTGCCTCTTTCATCAGCCAGCCTCCAATCTTTGAAGAAAGACCTGGAACTGTTAAGACCTACAATCTCAATTCATGTGTTTCTACCAAACAATACTGGGTTTTCACTTCCCTTTCTAGGAAACAACTGACCTTTAAGGTTTTCTTTACCTGGAAACAGTCTGAAGTACAACCAGAAAAAAGAAACCAATGCCACTTTAACATGTGAGAAGTGAGCAACTTTTACTCTTAAACCTAATGCAGCACTTAACAATCGTATAGATGCTAGAGCAACTTTTACTCTTAAACCTAATGCAGCACTTAACAATTGTATAGATGCTAGTGTCAAAACACTTAAATGTGCTTTTCTATCTCAACAGCTTCTAGCTTAACGTATTACATTGTATTAAACTTCCCTAACAGTTTTTGCATTCCTTAGCCTGTCTGGGTATATATACTCTTTTGACTAACATTAGGAAGAAGTTTCAAACTTCCAATACACACAGACCTTTGTTTGACTCCCTCAATGGAAAAAACTTTTGTTAATTTTATACAAAAGAGATGTCGAAGCTGTTTGTCTGTATAGTGAATAGTATATGTGGAATGTGCGTTGAATGCCTGTGTTACAAGAAGTTGCTAGTGTAGGTATTGTTTCAGCTGTTACGTTCTGAGAAAATAATAACTCTTGCTTAGCAATGTTGTATATGTCAGAGCAGGGAGGGTGCATTTGTGTAGCAGCCCACTGGCTGGTCCCACTGCCATGGACAGCAAACTGAGCATGTTGCTCATCTCCTTGCCCTTGCCCTCTGCCCGGTACTTGCTGCACTGGAACACTGAGTTTTACAGCTGAGCATCCAGGAAAGCCTGAATGTGCAGTCACCATCCTGTCACAGTGGCTTAACCACGTGTTCACAAAGTCCTTCTATTTCACACACAGCTGGTTCTTAGTCTAGAGTAAGCAGTTAGCCTGTGACAAGCATGTAACCTGCAAGTGCTACCTGTGACCTTGGTGCTCCTGCCCTGGTCAGCCAGATGAGTCATCTCAAGCTGTATGGGGCACAGTAAGTGCTGTGTTTCTAGTGGCAGAGGGAAAATACACGTCGGAAATTTCTTCGGTGCCTAGAATGTTTCTCAAAATTCAGTAGAAGATTAATCTGTCATTTGTGGGAAGTGGGTATAAGGAAAAATGAAGAGCTCTGCAAAAATAGAATATTTTAGAAGTAATTTACTGGTTGTGGGTGTAAAGACAATTTGCTGAAAGATGGAAAATAGAAGCTTGGCTATTTCATAGCTAGAATGGTAGTTGTTCCAAATCAGTAATAATAATAATAGCAAAAATTAATGTCATAAATGAAAAGTGCTTGTTTGCAAGGAAAGGAATACTTCCAGGGAGTAAAGCAATTCAGAAAGTGAACATGTCTGCTTATGAACTAAACCATCTTTGGATTAAGAAATGTGTGTGTGTAGGGAGGTCTTGAGGTTTTGGGGGGATTTTATTTTTATTTTGTCTTTAAGTTAGTTTTTCAGTAATATGATAGTCTAGTGAGAAGCTGCCGAGGAAGTATTGCAAGGTGCTTGAGCAAAATGAGCTTTGCACTCAGTTAAGTTACAGGCCAATGCCGACTGATCAAACAGGGAATACTTTGATTGTATGTGGGAAAACATTCTAGGTTCTCCCTGTCTTGTAAGATTGACATTCATTTTCAGTTACCATAGCGAAGGCAAATGAAATAGGTGATTAGTTTTTTTAGTGTGCTGTTTATCCATTCTTAACACTTCACTTGGCAGTAAATACTGAAATGGGTTTTGAAGGCGTGCTGTATATTGCATCATAAAGTATTACAGCTGCTGTTAATGCAGTGTAGGGCAAGGAAAAGTGCTTCTGACAGGTACAGAGTATGAGGCATGTGGAACTGCTGCCTGCTGTGCCTACCAGGGAAAAGTCGCTGCCGCCCAGGTGTCTGGATGGAGCCACGTTGAGTGATCGATGGTGTCAACCATGGGAAGGCTTCTCCGTCAGCAGCCTGCAGCCGTGGGAAGGTTACAGAGGTGATGCCCAGCTCTGGGTGCAGGACCAACACAGCTTTGCCTGGAGCTGTCACCAGCCTCGGTCGCAGCTGCTGAAACGCGGAGAATCAGCGGCAGCCTGAGAGAAAAGGTTGAAGGTGATGGCAGGATGACCCCAGCTGGACTGGAATCTGCGCTGTCCGAGCGGCTGCCGTGGCGTGGTTGGGTCTGCCTGCCCTGTGTCAGTCAGTCAAGACAGTTCGGAGGGTCTCCTGTGCCTGGAGTGTGCTGCAAAACCCATTCCTGCTCGTCAAATAAATGTCATGAGTTGTTAACAAGCATGGTGTCAAGCAGGGCAAAATGTAATTCTGTATTTTTTTAATTACTGGAATTAACAGAATATGGCACTAATTTCTACAGCTACCACTTCTCCCCCTCCCTGAACATGAAGCTTGATTTGTGTTCTTATTAACTTTGTCCTATAAATGACCTTGCAAGGAGAGTGGTTCTGGAGGCTAAGTGAAACAATGTCTATATTTTCTGAAGCTCCAGGCTAAGTTTTATTAATGTAATGTCTAAGATCTTTGAAGTTGTGACTTTACCAGGAAAATCATAATCTCCAAACCTTTATTCATAATGGGTATGACTTCCAGGGGGAACAGAATACCTGCTGTGCTAATTATTTCAATTATCAGCTACTACTAAAACACGTAATGGATTTTCTCTGCTTCCACAGGTAAAAGGCATGACATTATGGAACTTAACTCTGATGTTGTGAACTTGATCTCCCACGCTACACAGGAGAGATTACGAGGGCTCCTAGAAAAACTAACTGTAATTGCTCAGCACAGAGTATCAACCCACAAGGTAAAGGAAATCATTAGCAAGTTTTGCACCAAAGTTTTCCTGCTTTTCAGCCTTGAAGGTAAACCTATTCCAAGTATGGGCACATCACAGGCGACATTTGTGTTCTCAGTGTCTGCCAAAGTCTGGTTTTAGCTGTTTCTAGCCCTACAAATTACTGTTCCATTTGACTTGTGGGACAGGTGCTCTTAAAAGCCAGCATAAGCCTAAATGCATGTGTTTCTTCTCTTCCATAGCAGTGGTGGCTGTTACACAAAGTCTCTTACAAAGTAAATGTAAAGCTAACTTTGAATGCTTTTGGTGGTGGGTTGATTTAGGCGCTTGTGTTTTCCTTATGCGTTTACTATTGGTGGAACTGCAGTACTGGCTCAGTAAAAAGCCTTGGGAAACTGAATTGATTATTTTACTTTTAGAAAGTGCTCCTTGTGAAGGCAGAGGCCCTTTTCATCTTAAGATATTTTTTTGCCCCCCTGATACCTCATATTGCCTCTCCTCCATCTTGTATTAGCTTCATTCAATATAAAGTATATTGTGTCCCAGTGATCTATGGCTTAACCAGCTTTTTTTTTTTCTTTTTTTCTTCTGTCATTCAATACAATCCTTACTTCTTTCATTGTGAAGCTGTTTTAGAAAAAAAAAGAAATTAGAAGCAAATGTATCTGTAAACCCTTAGGTTCCTGTTTGTTCAGGTTTGAGCTTTTTTACAAGAACTTTATTCTTAATGAAATTTAACAAGAGCAACCAACTGATGGAATAGGAGTTATTTTTGTACCAAACACTTTTTATAGGCTTTTCAGTACTGTAGCAGCAACAGAGCTATTTGGAATGTTCTAAGCATTTATGGTGTTGTCTGGAGCAGTTGGAATATTCTGTTCCTTGACAGAGGAAGATGTAAGAAAAAAGAAAATCAATACAGGAAAAGTACAGAGTTTCTTATGAAAAGACTTTAGAAAACTGCATGTGTTGTATGTTGTTTCTCCAAAGTGGGAGGTACAATTGAGCTTGTAAGCAAAAGTGAGAAGGACGCTGAAGTCCTGAGTAACCAGTAGGAGTTAGTGTCTTGTAGACACGAAGAACAGAAGGAAATGGTTTTGGACAGTAAGCTGAATAGGGTTGGTTTCTTTCTCATTGAACTAAAGCAATAGAAAAACAGATAGGTTTTTGTCTGATTGAATTGCCAGAAGCAATGATAAGATTATAAGATTGCAATAAGCTGGCTTTCTTTTCCTCTTTTCTCAAAAGCAAAACAAACAAAAAAAGCAGAAGTAACGGGCACAGTAATCTTAGAGACACAGATACCCTCTTTTGTTAGGAAGATGGTATTACGCGACAGAGGAGTGTCCTACAGGATTACTTTTGTGAGTAATGTTATTGTGAGAGGTGCTGACAGGCTTTTAGAAATCTTAAGTTCAAGAAGAGAACACTGCAGGGTGTTTGAGTTCTGTTATGTGTTAATATAGGTATTTATACAGCCCTGTATTCCATCTCTCAAAGTGCTTACCCCCTGTTCTCTTTTCCTTCTGGGCTATTGATGGGCACTCCTGCCCAATGTGGGTTGCTTGTCCGATAAATTCCCAGAGCCTTTCCAGGAGGGTTGGGTGGTTACTCCATAAAGCTTTGTATTGGCCTGTCTTCATTACAAAAAGATGGTAATAGGGCTGGGTGTGGTGAAACCAAAGAACTATTGCTGGGGTAGGAGCTGGTGTAAAAAGGCCAGTAATTCATGGGATCATACTCAAGAAACTCTTCTTCCCTGTTTTCTCAGCTCATGTCTAGCAGCTTTCATCTGATAGATAACCCTGCAGAGTGAATTGGCTGGGTAAAAGCTTCATGCCATACCATCATGTAGGCTAGTCAACTTTGTCCTTTTAATGCTAAATTTAAGAAAAATATATAATTGGAAGTCACTAACTTAATAGGGATAAAACTATGATGGTGGTCTCTTTATGTGAAGTAGGAATAGCCTTTCAGATGTTGAGAGCTGCCCTCTATGATGCAGCTCTTGTTGCTGATATAGAGCCTTTGGAAGACCATAAAGGGAAAGGGTTTTTATGTGGATTCGTCCCAGCATGAAACAACTGCCATGCTCCTGTGACTGGAGCCCTGGAGCTCATGGCTCCGAGAGGCATGGTATGGTGCTGAGCAAAAACAACAATCCATGAAAATGTTTTTCCCCTCATGCCGTAGCACTGAAATGCCACAACACTGAATTGCATTATCTGTAGGGCCATAGGATGTGGGTGATAATGTTTCATCATAACAGCACTGGGTGCAAGTCATGAACAGGGGTACAGTGTAATGTTTTCTGTCTCAACAATTCCCTGCTAAATGACCACGGAGAAGTTTGAGTAGGACAAAATATGACTGCAGGTGTTCCTCTTTTAAAAATTCCTGAAATAAGCTGTCTTAAAACAGGTGATGAGCTGAAGTGCTGTTATGGATGCACCTATTTCTTGTCCCATATAAGCTCGTGGTAGTGCATTGGGGAACTTCTGGTTGAGATACTTACATTGCTGGTTGGTATAGGGTCATGGTTTTGTCTTAAAATGTGTAAATATCTGCATATTCCAAAGTGAAACAGTTCTAAACTTCGGAAAAAATAATCTTCTGGTACTACAGCTTTCTTCTTTGTCCTTTTAAAAGGATTGTGGCATGGTGGTGGATTATTATAAACTGCTGCTTCAAAACAAGTTGTACTGATATACTGAGAGTGATTCAAGAATAGTATATGCTTGAATAGTATATGCTGTGGGGAGCACCTCTTCAAAGGTGAGCAGTGATAGAAGAGGGGGGAAAAGGTTTGTTGGACTTTTTTGCAGAGACACACATGCTGCTTGGGAAAGTCTCTGGCTGCAGCACATGGTGTGTTTTGAGCCACTGTTGGTAATACGTGATGATGAGGTGACTGGAAAGGGACCAAACATAATACCAGAAAAGTGATTGATTTCATGCTCTGACTTAGTTATGAAAATTCAGAGACAACAGTGCCCCACAAACAAACTTCTGCTTTCCTTACATCTTTTCATAGTGCACAACTGGGTATGTGAAGAAGAGTCTGAATATAGTATCCTTGAAAGCTAAAAATCGAGCAACTGAAGTCACTGATAGTCCATGTACTTACATGCAACCTTGCCTAAAATACAGCTGTAAAATATGCTGTGCTTACTTTAGAATAGTTGTGTGTTAGTTGTTTCATTACAGTGTGAGATTGGGGTAAGGTAGAACAAAGAGTTACTCAAAGTACATAGTGTGTTTGGCTGATAAAAGCCCCAGAATACATTTCTCAGGAAAAGAGAAGAGTCCACAAAGTAGCAGAGAAAGAAGACAAAGGTAGGACGTGCACTAAAAAGTACAAACAGGTGGCACAGACATGCCTCCTCTAGAATGGGCTCCTAGTCTTGTGTTGCCTGAATGCCCTCTGGCCGACGCGTGGCTCAAGAAGCCTCTCTTTGGAAGAGCAGAGTAGTAAAACCAGGCTTTTCATTGCCAGTTGACCATGTTTTGGTTTTTTCTTTTCTCTGCCTTTCTGAGCTGAAGAAATGTCAACTCAGGTTTTTCAGTGGGGCCAAAAATAGAACGTAAAATAAACCACTGATTGCTGTTCCTTAGACCAAAAGGACCTCAGCCCTGTTTCAATGCATGTATGTCCAGCAATTGTTGGAACTAATCATTAGTATTCACTGGCCCAGCTTTGTACAGGTGGCTGGACCAGATGACTTCTCCAGGTTACCTTTCAACTATCCTGTGACTTGAAAGCATTCACTGAGGCAAAAATATGTGTTCTTAAAGCTATAATAAACAGTGTATAGTATATTTCACCTTCTTTACCTGTAAGATTCATTATAACTTGTTCTAAACCACCCCTCCAATGCATAAAACTTTTTTTGGAAATACCAGATGATGCTTGTTTCCACTTTTGCATTAAATGGCTGAAACTAGAACACAAAACACTACAAACTTAAAATGTCAAATTCTATTTTTTTTTCCTCTTCAAAGGAGAAAAGATATTATGCCCTGGTGCTTTACAATTAGTTTTTTTTCCCCTAACATGTTTACTGGATATGAAGTTGCTGGTTTAAAACAAAATTTCAGTCTAAGGTCAGGGAAGACTTCTGTTATTGTAGTCAGTATAGACTGGATGTTGATAATGTCATTTGTTCAATAACCTCTTAGTAGTCACAAAACCTGGAAACATGCTTCAGTGGAGATGTGTAAATGACTGCCTACCACTTGAAGTCTTTCTAAAGCAGCCTACACTTTTCATCTGAGAAAAATAGTGTTGTTCTTTTCAGATTGTTCCTGTTAGGTTTATTAGCTCTAGTGGCATATGTAAAAGCCTGCTTGTTCATAACAAACTTTTTTTTCCAGGGGAGTGATAAGTATATCGTATGTAGTGACACCAGAGCACAACTGAAGTTTCTGGAAAAGCTTGATCACCTAGAAAAGCAGAGAAAAGATGAAGAGGAACGTGAAATGTTGCTTCGAGCAGCCAAGGTAAGACTGGCTTTTCAAGGAAGTAGTCATGTCCTCTAGATTGGTGAACATCTTCAAGTTTCTCCTACTTCTGCTTTAAATATAGTAACCATTATCCCTGTCACTGAAAATCTATAATGTTTAGGAGAATTGAGGCTATGCAGAAAAGGATTTAATCTATTTACATTTTTTAAAAAGTCCACAAGAGTTCTTTGAAATATGTGGTGGGGTGAACTCCTCTTTCTATTCTTAGTGGTGAAAATGAAGTAAAAAGCTACAAATGTTCTTCCTGGAGCTCTTTTTGCCTCTAAAACAGAAGTGTTGCAGGTGTATCTGTTTTCTGTATTCAAGTTCAGAGGGCTAGCCTTGGAGCTGGTACCACAGCATCCATGAACCCCTGATGGAGCTGCTGCTAATACAGAATAAGTTTCTTCTCTCTTCCCTCCCCTCAAGAACACAAAAAACACAACAGTAGATGTTGCTTCAATCAGCTGAGACTTGACCATCTTCTGTTTATTCTTTTCTTTTGGTTTTGTTTCAAGCTGAATTCTGGAGCCGCTTGGGTGGAAGCCTAATCTAGAGTTGAAAGAACCGTGTTGTGCTTGCATGAATACAACTCCCTTTCTTTCCTATACTTCCTGTCCTTTTTAAGTGTCTGCTGCTGACATGAACAACATCATGCCTAGACTGGACCTGACTGACAGTGTTAGCATCATTTTCAGCTTAATCTTGCCTCAGGCTAGAGCGGAGGCAGCCGGCCCAGATGAGGAGGGGTGCGCACGTATGTGCGTGGAGGGGGATGGAAGCCAGTCTGGATTGAGGCATTCACCCCTGGAGCTAAATCTTTCAATCACCAGAGAAAACTGTCATTTATTAAATATTTAACAGCTAGGATGGTGTTTGGACGCCAGTAATTTCTATTCAATCTTTTTCCTCTTCTTTTGGTAGAGCCGTTCGAATAAAGAAGATCCAGAGCAGCTGCGGTTAAAGCAGAAAGCAAAAGAGGTAGGACTTTGCAGTTACCATGCTTGCCTTTGTGTGTTGAGAGAAGGTTGGCAGCCCTGTCCTGGCAATTAGGTCAGGGTTTATTTTGCTGCTGCATACCATTTGCAGAGGCCTTGGGGAAGGACAGGAATTGCCACAGGCAAGGGCAGTGCTTCAAATGAGGTCAATGAATTATGAGCTCTCTTTTTTTAACATTTTATTTTTGTAGTTTCAGTCCTGTCTAGAAACAGTCCTTTGTAAACTGCAGCAGTACACTTGGTAGGAATATAATGTGGGATTAGAAAAAAAAAAAAAAAGAAACTTTGAGATTTAGCATCTGGGACTGTACAATAGGCTACATTTTTCCAGGGTAATTGTTCGTTTTGTAAATCTGATACTGCTTATAATTCTTTGGCTGGGAGGCGGTACTGGGATTTAGTTTTAAATGGAAAACGCCTCTGGCTTTTAATTTTCTGGGCCCAGCAGTTTTCTGTTCTGGAATGGAGCCCTTGTTTCACACAGTTCATGTTTAGCTGCAGGGGTTTTAGTTTATAGCTTAGACTGGTTAAGCTTTTACTCCCAGAGGCCTCTGCATAGCAACTGTAGAAATCAACAAATAAGTTCATTTATGTCTGCAGCCTCCTCTCAGTAGCTGACTTTTTACATTTCCCAATATCCATTTCCTGACTTTTCTAGCCTGAGAGAAAAAAGCTCCACTAATTGGAGCTTATTTTAATTGAGCCTTAATATTGGATCTCACTGGAGTTGCCCCCAGAGCTACTGGGAACAGAATGAAATGAAAGTACCTAAGGTTGAAGATGTGTGTGTGTGTGTATGTGTGTGTGAAATTTTTCACTTGACCTACAGATTCTTTTCCCTGCTGAATAAATCATCAAGCCTGTTCACATTTCTGATTAAGGATCTGACAGCAGACGATAATAAAGACAATTGAGGTGTGAGACGTGTGATACAGAGCTGAAGAAATTGGTTTCTATAGTTACTTGACTGATTTCATGCAATTTTTAAGGATCTTTGTGCTAAATGAGAGTGATTTTCTGAGCAACCTTTTTCCTTAACTGTGCCTCTTGAACTATGAAATTTGTTGTTGCTTAACATTGCTGCACTTGGCTCCTAGGTGCCAGCAGCAGCAGCAGCAGGTTATTTATGAATGCTTTAAAGGCCCTTATTGTTTGGATTAATGTAGAGGCCCAGGCAAAACAAATGGAAATCCGGTAAAATAGTATTTGAATCAATGCTCTGGATTTGCACCATAGTAGAGGAAATTTGTAAAATGAGAGAGAAGGAACTTGCTTTATTATCCATCTTCTAATTCTTTCTTTCTGCTTACAACTCTTTCTTCATTCGCACAATCTGTGAGTACAAAGTTGCCCTAAAGCCCTACCCAGTTTGCCTCTAGTGCCACCAGGATCAACAATCAGTGGGTGATGCTAATCTGTCTTGTTTTGTAGGTGACTTTACCTCTGCATCATCTGATCATTTCTAAATGTACTTTCTTTTAATAAAGACTGCAAAGTAATTCATTTATGCAGCTTCTTTTCTCTTGCTTTCTGAACAACAGTGCATAAGGTCATGAAAAATACTCTGTGGTTTGCATATTTAGAACACAAAGAAGTTTAGGTTAGATTCACTGATACTGTTCATGAGATATCTTTTAAAAAGTGGCATAGTGGTGTACAAAAAAGGAGCCAACAGAGCAGAGAAGGCATCTAAGTTTAGTGCTTGGTATTCTAATGTCTTGAGTTCCCCTCCTTCAGTGCATCTCATCTTGTTCCAGAGTAACACAACCTGCGTCACTCTTTGTCCTGTGTGTTTCTCCATGCTGTGCTGCCCCCAGTGGGACAGTCTCCAGCTGCTCCACCAAAAGAAGAGGAGGCAGATGTGCCTCTTGGGACAACACAGATCTTTGTGTTGGTATTCACCTGCCCTCTGTCCTGCTGCTTTGCTCTCTAGAGAACGATGCAGCCAAAAGCTTGTGCAAGCTTCACATGGCAAATGAGGACACCCATCTTCTGTGCCAGTGGTGCTTTTTCATCTGAGACTATCTCAGGATTGAGTGGAAATGAGAGCAACTGCAGCTGGAAAAATTTAGCACTTTATTGACAGTTTGGAGAAAAATGGTCAGCACATATTTACACTGAAAAATTGCAAGCATGAATAGGACTGGAATAAAAGCAAAATAAAAATCAACAAATATCCCAAGACTAGAACTGGTAACACAGAAGCATGGTGTACACTGGGATGAAGGCTTGAAATGGCTTACCCTTGTCTAGCTGTCTTACCATGTTGTGATTCTAGTCTGCTCCTAAGGAACCAAACTTGGAAACTTTGATACCTGTGTCAGCTGGAATCAGGTCCTTTCCAGGTCACTCCTGTTGAGTATCTGCTGGAAAGCCTGATTTGATTGTCTGCTTATAGTTCTTTAAGAATGAATATGGACCTGCCTTCCTCAAAGCTGTCTTTTATATGTTGATGGTGACCCCCTGGGAGAAGAGAGAGGGTGTGGGGTAATGGCACTGTAGCATGTTCTGAAGCAAAATTTCCCAAAATGCAGGGTGTACATCCTAACAATGAATACTTATAAATCCAGGATGTGCTGTCATCCAGTAGCTGGAAGCAACATTTTAACATTGCTGGAAGTACATCCAGAGACTCTGCAGTGGATTCTTTTATCTAAAAGGCTATACATAATTGCTGTGACCTTTTAATCCCTTTTTGCACGACCTATTGCCTCAAACTTCTCCTATGCTAAGTCATTTACTTTCCTATATTCTTAGCCTGTGTAGCTTGCCATGAATTAAGTCTGTATTTACTTCCCTCTTTCACCTGTTTCAGCAGATTTTAATGCCTATGGAAAGTGCACATTCCTTCTGAGACAGCTGCAAGGCTTGCCCCAAGCTGCTGCTTTGTGCACTCAAGAATTTTGTCCTTGCTCTCCTCATGGACCAGCTCTTTGTGCAGTGGCGTTCCTGCAGTCTGGGTAAATTACCCCTGTTTTTCATTCTGCCTTATCTGCCTCTTCAAACCGAGAGGATACAGTCTTCTCATTGTCCCTGATGTTTGCACTATTAAACCATAACTTTTTTTAGGTGCTTTCTGCTGTTTCCTGTTCCACTTTTGACAGTGCTTTCAGTTACAAGGAAACATTCAGTCAATGTGATTCTTGTTGCTGTATTTGTAGTTAATCTGTGGCTTCATCCCCTTTTCTGAAATGAGCTTCCCTAAACTGAGAAGGTGTAGGATACTGTCAAACATGCAAGCCAGCCATATGAACAGTGCATCCCAGAAGCTCTGTAAAAATGTTGGGATTAAACAGTGTGTACTACAATTCTAAATATAAACTCTGATCCCTTAGAATCATTTAGGTTGGAAAAGATCTCTAAGTTCGAGTCCAACTGTTAACCCAGCGATGCCAAGCCTTGAACCATCACTAAACCATGGCCCTAAGTGCCACATCTAAACATTTTTTAAATACCTCCAAGGATGGTGACTCAGCTACTTCCTAGGGCAGCCTGTTCAAATGCTTGACAACCCTTTTGGTGAAGGATTTTTTCCTAATTTCTTTGTACTTCTGTCCATCCTCTTCAAAAGTAAGTGTGCTTTCATAGTATGGCTTCAAGAAGCTTAAGGCTGAGCCTGGGCAAACCTTTCAGAATGTATCTGGGCAAGATTGCTGCTTGGGGTTGAGCAGGTGCACAGGTATTTTACTGAGAACATTTTTGCTTATTTCCATACTAGCTGCCTTTATCTCTGCTCTTAGCTTGTGTCACCCTGTAGCATCTGTCAGTGAATAAAGGGGAGCAGCTGCATCTTGAGCTAGGGGAAGGAGAGTGTGGTGTAAGCACCTGATGGACAGCAGATATGCCTGCTTCATTGCTTGTTCTCTCAGCAGCTCTGTTCTCTTGTGACTGTACATATCTTCCCAGTCCCTTGTTATGCCTGCTTGATGCACTTGTGCGTTTTTTTGACACAGATACCGGACAGCCATAGATGAGATGCTGAGAAAATTCACTACCTTCAGTATCAACTGACTGGGAGAATAATAGCAAACCCTAGGGTTTTTGTGGAGACAAAACAACCCCTGTCGAAAACATCAAACAAAGAGCCAACATGATTCCAGTGCATTCTGGGTTTTACATAGCAATGACCGAATTTTAGTTGTTCTGTACTATCTTTGCAACAGTTATCATCTTCTTTTCCTGTTTCATATAACCTTCTAACTCCCTTATTTCCTCTCACATTTTCAGGCAACAAATTACTGTAACTTGATCCTTCGCTGCTTGCCCTGCTGCCTCCAACTCACATTTTCAAGCTGTTTGTTTTTTTGTTCCTCTTATGCTGCTTCTCTGTGTATTCTTCTGACCCTAGTAATTCAAATTACTTAAGACCGCTCTTGTGGCAGGGCAGAAGTTAATCAGAATCTCTCAAAAAAGCAAGCACAACAAGACCTCATTGTGATCAGCTGGCCTTTTTTATGAGTCTTTGGTGACATCCTTAGAGCTTTTTAATTACCTGATTTATTTTATCTTTATTGTTCTGTAGTGTTTTTTACCTCCTCTGCATGCTTTGAAAAAACAAAAAAACCTCCACGATTATCAAAGAGACGTAAGTTTTGTTAGCTGCAATGTAGCCTTGCAAATTAAAAAGGGCTGTCATCAGAGATTCGGTGTGTTACAAGTCTTGCAGAAAGTCAGGAATGGAAATTCCACAAAGTGTTATTGGGTGAGCTCAAAAGCAAACCGAATGCCTCTTTGTGACACTCACATTGGTGTTTTGAAGGAATGTAAGAAAATACCAGCTGAGACAGTGCATCAAACATCCTAAAACCATCTGGCTGAAAGATGATAACAACTATCTTTAGAGAAAAACAACCCCCCCACAAAATTCCATTAACTGTATTCTTGGATTTGCAAATAGCCTTTTCTCAGTTTGTCGGAGAGACAAAATGGACACATAACCAGTTGTAAGTATGGCCTTAGATTAGAAACTTGCTAACAGAGGAAATTTTAGGGCTGAAAGTACAAAAAGAAAATTATCATGAAGATCCGAAGAGTTCTCTGCCAAGAAGTGTTGGATGGACTGCATGATGAGATAGAGAAACCTGCCCACTGATGGTCACTGAACAGTCTTCTCCTAAGTGACAGCATCCAAAACAAAACCTGTGGAATATGTTGCATTGGAGTGTGGTGCTGTAGCCTATTTCTTGTCCTTGAAGCAAAATTAGCCTAGGCAGTGTCTGAAAGCACGTAGAGAGCTTGATGCTTGATGCCAGACTCCCAAGAACTTCCCTGGATCTCCAAGTGAGACAAGATGACGGGACTGCACAGGGGAATGCATGCTCCAAATGTCCTAGAAAACACCGAAATGTATCAATAATGGTTAAGCAAACCAAGAATCTGGTAAAAGGCAATACACACTCTAGCACATAGAAAATTCTTATCAAGAGTGGGCAAAATATGGAGTCAGGAAGTCTCTGTCCTGGATTTTTTCCTTATGTGGAGTTAATTATATATTAGGAAATGTCAAATATCAACTGAGGGATTTTTTTCCCCCTTCTCCTATGGGTAGATTACTTCATGACTATCCTGGAAAAATGTTCTGTTGTTCTCCAAAACATTTTATTTCACCCTTTTAGAAAGACAAAGCACCTGGTCTTGGGGGACACAGCCCCTGTAGGGCCTGTTCTGCCACTAAAGCAGGTCTGTGGAATATTAACCTTAAAGAAATGAACAGTATTACATACAGCTCTATTATAAGTCAGGATTGCCTTTCAAACCAGTGCATGCTATTCTGCCTTTCTGCTGTTAAATCTAAATTACAACAGAGGGAAAAATCAGTGGAAACTAATTGTATGGCTAATTAAAACAGTTTGAAAGGAAGCAATTGCAAGAAGAGAAATTGTATTATAGGCAAGAGGCGAGGATGGTAAATGTTTAAATATGCAGCCTCCAAGTGTCAGTTTTCCTCAGAGAATGTCCCCCATATGAGAAGTCTGCTCTTCAGCCGCATTCAACCTGTAGGGCAGAAAATTTTGTATGGGAAAGGTAGAGGCTGGAGGCAGTAATGCTCATTGAGCTTTATGACAACCAGTGTGAGAGGCTTGGGATTGAAAGCAGATTTTTAAGGTTTATTTTTCATTTTCTTCTCAAGTTTCTTAAAATGCTTAAAGGGAGTATGAAAAAAATCACAGTTCTTTCTTCCAAAGACAATGAAGGGAGAAGTGACTGAGAGCAGTAGACAACTTTCAAAGCACTAAACAGAGGACACAATGAAACCCAGTGTAACCTTGCTTGAAAAAGCTGGTCAGAAAAAGAGAATGGAGGCAAAAAAGAGAAAAGTCATTTCAGTGAGATAAGTGGCCCCACTAAAAAGGTACCTCAGTATTTAGTTCTTTAAAAATACACAGTAAAGGGCAATAAAAGGCTCAGATAGGTCTTGAGGTTTCTTTTTCACAGATGTGAGCTAGAAAAAGGTAGACATTAAAATTTGGTCACAGTTTCTTTGACTTACTTTGAATTCTACAATTTGTTAATTTATTAGTTAGTTTCTTTATTGTGGAAGCTGATAGAATTGGGAGCTTCTGCCTCTTTTGTATGCCTATATTCCTTTCTTTTTTTCCCCCTGCAAGTCTTATACAAATTCTTGTTCATCTACTTTTAGTGCTTTTATTACTCCTGATGTACTTATTGCTGGATAGCACACATAACCCTTAGGCATATATTAAGTTGTCTTCAGCCTTCCCTGGTTTCCTTTCCTGCCAGTTCTTCTGTTAGTTTAAATATTTATTTAATCTGTCCTGTACTCTATCTGCCTATAATGTCATATGAGGAGACATCCCTACTTTTTACTTAATATTAAACACAGTTTCTTCTTGTACATATGCCTTTAAGTCTTTCTCTTACATTAATTATAACCAAGTCCAGAATTGTGGTGTTTAGCCACATTTTTTCTGAGCTCATTTACATCCATGGGGCTGTATTTATTTGTTACTGCATTGCCAAGACAATTTTTTGGCTTTTTTTCCCCCCTAAGCATAAGTTCTTAGCGTTCAAATGAAGAGAGATTGCTTTTCTCTACTCCTCATATTTGTTTCCTAGTACTTTGTATATTGAAGTGCTGGCAGAACAGACACTGGTATGAATTTCTCTTGCCAGCACGATGCTGGCATGTCATCTGCTGGATAAGGGCCACCTGTCTGGCTTTTCTTTAACCTCAGTCCTGTTACTGCTCTGTGAGCCCTGGCTAAGACAGGTGATCTCATCTCTACCTGTAGAAAAACCTTCCCTGGTAAAACGATTTTTTGAGGAGTAGATGTGTTTGAGTAAGTGTTTCATGTACTTCTATGAAAGCTTATACCAAATACCTGAACCCTGTGTTTGGGTGCTTTGTGACCAGACACAAAAGCTTTAGTTTACTCCTTCTCCAAGGTGAACTTGTATTCAGCTAGGTAACACTCTTTTTTCCCCCCACCTTTGGTGATACAGCCACCCTTTACAGTACACATCATGGATTAGCTGCTGTGAATTAGTTGACTTTATTTGTATACTTTTCATCAATTGTGTTTAAGGGATTCTTCCTCTTGAGATTTGCATAACTTGCATTATTTGGGCTCTGATAGGGCAGGCAACCACATTATCATGTACTTTGTAACCAAAAGAGTTTAAAACCAATCTGCACTGTTGCTTTAAGTAAAAGTTTCAGCATCTCATAGCTAAAGTACTTCTTGTCTTCTTATGCAACTTGAAATTTATTTTTTAATATTAAAATGCCTCAAAAGTGTCGTTGGTGTAATAGTAAAAATAGATTATGCGTATTTTCTGAAATGTGGGGTATGAGATGTGAGAGAATTTCTGTGAGCAGGAAAAGAAATATTTTTCTCAGAGGATTGAGTGAAGAACAGAGAGGTCAATTTTAAAACGTTTCATTTTGTGTGATTACAGCCATGCTGCAAATGCCATTTCACTGTAAAGAAGGACTTTAAAACATAACCTTATTTCCTGATTTCTGCTGCAGGTCAGATTAACTAAAATGGTTATTGTGTCACCCTAGAGATTCCTGCTTGCTGCTAGACCAGACTTTAAACCCTATTTTTATTATTAAAAAGGCCAGCAGCAACAAAGACTATTTTACAAGTTCTGAGACGTTTTCATAGCAATTTGATCTTTATACACAGGTTTTTAGAACTCTTTGTACTGCAATTCTTAGCATATGTGAAAATCGGAAAGAGGGGGAAAGAAGCATGAACATTCATTTGCCACTTGCCTGGAACCCATCCCCTCTTAATGCCCTTCTTGGGGAACAAATTTCGAATAGAGCATGTGTTGGAGTTCTTGTGTTATGATGGAACAGCAGCATCTTTCAGCAGATGAAGTGGGTCAGGTTAAGGGGCAGCCTGATCTTTTGGGGGTCTGATGTATTGTGCAGCTTCCCCCTGCTCCTCTGGAATTGCCATCACACACTTCTATCTTCAAGGAGAAAGATTAATCTGTTCTCAAGATAGGTTTGATGGTATGATTTCACCTGGGTGTGAGGGTTTCTCTTTATATCCTATTGTACTCAGACATCAGTGTTAATAAAACTGACCTCTAAAAGGGAAACTGCAGCTACACTATGTTACATTTTAATAAAGTGTATATACTGCTTTTACTGTCCCTTGCTGCAGTGAGCTTTCTTCCCTAACTTACATGCTACAGAACTAACTGTTAAAGAAAGATTTGACTCCACATAGTCACCTCTTGCTCTTTCCTAATCTTGTTTAGGAAAATCTGGCAGTAGTTAGTCAGCCAGTATCCTCGGGTATCCCTTGACATTATCTGCTTGTCTTCTCCTTATCCTGTGCTTTTAACTGCTCACACAATGTTTAGACATTTAATCTGCAATTTTTAATGGAACAAAACTTGATGAAAAGATGATCGTGCTGGCTTCAGCAGGGCAATTTGGATGCCTGCCCATATCGCTTAATGGGGATCTGTTGAGTCCATTATAGAAATTGAGTGTTTAAATTCATTTGTCTCAATTATGTTCTCAGAAGAAGCCCTGAGATGTGTAGAATGCAACAAGACTTTGATTCTTTTTTTTCTTCTGCTTCCAACCCCTGATGAAATTCTGTATGATTTGAAAAATCCTTTGACTAGCTAGGAGGTGGAAAATGTATTGGAGAGAGCAGATGTTGGTAATGACATGTGATTCCAGCATTGTCTTGGGAACCGCCTGGTCAAAGATGCATCAATTCTGCTTCTAGAAAGCACATCTATTTCATACAGTGCCCCAAGTGTCATCCTCTCCTTTGTTATTGGTAGGTTCTCTGCCAGCACTGCCCTCCAGCAGCAGTGCTCCCTCCTGCAGTGTGTCTGTGCCAGCAGCACGCTTCATCAGCTTGAATTCCGTGGGGTAAATAGCGATGGTGCCAAGGCACTGCCCAGTCCTCAACCAGAGCAGCATCCCGATGCTCCACTGAGAGAGCATCAACCCGCCCAGTCCCCTCCACCCCATGCTGATGCCAACCCCAAGCCCTCCTGGTACTTAATTCATAGTTCTCCCTCTTGTCCTCACACTCGGCCGTGGCTGCCTACCAACAGCAGCTGTGAAAAGGAGAGGGGGGCTTATTTGCTGCTTCAACCCAGAGGTGTTCAGCAGGCACATGTTTTTGACAAGTCCAACTGCAGTAAAGCTGGTTGGTGTGTGTTTTGAAGGGTGTTACTTGTTGAGAGAGAAGGGGGATATGTTTTCTAGTGATTCCCAGGGATGGAAGCACAAGGCTAGAGTAATAAAGGCTTTTGTTTTGCTTTGTCTTAAGTTTAATGGTTTGAAAAGTCCTTTTGCTTTAAGTGTAATGGTTCTTAAATTAAAGCAAATCATCTTCCCCCTTCTGGTTTTCTTTTTCACTGGAGCCTTTAGGAATTTAATCTTTCCCCAGAGGGGTGCTGTGTGCATGGCATGTTGCAGTGCCCCTTCTCACGGCAGGAAGACTGCGGTGTACATGTGACTGTCCTGGTGGCTGAACGACACTGCTGGCAGGGAGGAGGACTTTGCTTCTGCAGGGATGCTCCATGACTGCCTATAAGGAGGGGTGGCTCCAGGTGTTAAAGCCCTGGGCAGCTGAGGCTGGAAGTCAGCAGCTGCCTCTGCCAAAAAATCTCAGCATTTTATTGCTGAGACTTAATATTTATTCTAAGTATTTTATTGCTCCTGCTTAAGTAGTTTCTAAGCCTCAATCTTTCATAGTTTTTGAAGTTTCAAGTTATTTTTTTGATTAAGTTTTACTTTTCCCCCATTTCCAACTGGCTGCAGTGTGTTCCTGAATATCAAGAAACATTTTCAAGACTGAGATTAAAGGAAAGTGTATCTTAAACATTTTATGCAAGTAGGCTGTTAACCTCAGACAATTGCAAAATAATAGTAGTTTGAAAGTTCATAGTCTCTATTTTTGAAAGCAGTACTGTATACTTGGAAAAAAGCCAAGCTCAGTGGATTGAATGAATTTTGATAAATAAGGTTTTAAGTGTTTACACTGCACACAAAAGAATAGTGTGTGTGTGTGTGGTAAATGAGTGATGGCATCGAAGAAGTACTACTGTGTTTCTACGGTAAAAGCCTACATAGGGTGATCAAAGCTGACTTGCAAACAGTATTGTTTTCCAAACTGAAACATTTGTCTCACCCTAAAAGAAAGAAAAAACTCAAGAACCCCCCCCAAAAGCTCTATTCTCCACATACTTGTTAAAATCTTGCTTGCCCTGATTTCTCCCGAAAAACCTTGAGCAAGTGAATAGTTTGAGTCTACCAGGGAACAGTGTCCTTTTAGGAATCTTGCCCTGATTATTTAAATAGCCTAGTTGCTGCAGTACTTGATGTGAAGCTACCACCATCACTGAAGTCTATCTTTATGAAGTAAAATAAGGCTTGTAACAACACCCACCCAGAAACCACCCAGCCAAAAGCTCTCTTCCCCCAAACCCCAAAAGATTTCTTTGTTATGGATTCATCTTTATTTGAGTGGTAGCAAGGCAGACTTATACCCTATGGGTGCTGCAAGCTCAGTTGTTATCAGCTGCTCTTCTCCTGTCCAAGTAGGATCTCTGAGAGCTGAAAAGCAAGCAAAATCATAGAGTGTTACAAGTTTGGTAAGCAAGATATCTGTATTGACTGGCTGAGGAAGTCTAAGTAATTCAAAGGGTTTATGATGGGGAGGAGATTTGGGTGCTTTCCTACCCAAGGTATGGTTGTACTTCAATTTTTTTAAGATGTGCACACACATCCATGCAGAGAATCCCCATCTGAACAGTCTTCCAAGTCCTGGGAACAGGAAAAGCATGGGCTAAGGAGCTATGCTAGTTGCAGGTCAAATCATCCAAGGGTTGACATCTAACCAGAGGTTTGTGTTTGGAAAACCTTCCTTTTCCACCCATGCTCCAAGTTGGACAGCTCATGTATCTGGCAGCAGTGTGGTTGTATTAGCAAGGTGGCTGATCCAAGATAGTGAGTCTATCAGCAGACTTGACTGGGTTGAGCTTCCAGAGCAGCTGGTGTCTATAATCATTGAGTAGAATGTATCTCAAAAGACAGGAATAAAACTACTTTTTTTTTTTTTTGTCCTCTTCACTGTGGGTTTCTATCCCGTCCCAAGTTTACCTAACCTAGGTGGAGAAACCCATTGTTTCTAATGATTTTTTAGTGTTCAGCAGTTTTGGAGGCGAGTGAAAATAAACATGCAGTGTATCTCTACCTTGCTTCAGATGTTTCCTGAACATCCAAATATGCACTGGGAAAAAAAGGACTAGCAGTCAACTGGGAGCATCCTGTTAAATTGGGTAGTACAATATTTCACAATGGCAATATTGGGTACTGGGTTTAGGTGATAGAGGAGAAATATAGAAATTTCCCTCTTCATGCAGAGGAAATTGGGTATCTTGCTTGTGCCTTAAGGAATTGAGAATTTGCACTCAAAACATGCCCAGGTCACAGAACCTGGTAACTTTGATTTTTAATACTAATCCAGCTTCATAAACTAGATCAAGAATTTCTGTTAATCAGAAACAACAAAGTTTATGAAGTAAGGAACCAGCTGCAAGGCTTATGCTAAGGCTGCATTAGTATCGCAGTGTGGTCTCTATAAAAGGTATTACTTACACAGTGCTATCCACAGGGCTCCAAGCATGACTGAGTGCTGGAATTTGTAAAAGTGTCTCGAAAGATGGGGAAAGACGGCTATGAAACACAGTGTTTTAGTAGGAACTACAGAGCTGTCTGCTGTAAAGAGAACAAGTCCATTAAGATAATGTGTGTCATAATTAACGTTGGTGTTTTCTTTTTAAATTAGAGGCAGCAGTTGGAATTAGCACAGATGCAACAAAGAGAAGCCAACCTTACAGCTTTGGCAGCCATTGGACCAAGGAAGAAAAGACCATTGGATTCATCAAACATTGGATCTGGGCTTGAGGTACAGACATGGCTTGTAATGACTTGCATGGTGTTAAGTCTTCATACTGAATTACATTTATCTCTTCCTGTTGGAAGAAGCGAGAATTCTCTCACACAGAATGGTTTGTTGCATTCTGTAAGAAGCCTAGTTTGTGTGTTAGGTGCTTGAAAGGATTGTTTCTGGTAAATTCGATGGGTGTATGTAATTGTGTGTTAAAGGAAAGACCACGTAAGAACGCTGTATGTAAAAGAGTGAATGAAATGATGACTCTGAGAAATTCCCATCAGCAGTGGAAGGTAACCAAGCTGTGGTGGCCTTCCACAGAGGATAGTTGTCATAGCACCTCAGTTGAACTCACAGTGGCTGGTTTTGATGGCTTGATTTGACATTTAACTGTGGGCATTTATCCGTGCACAATGCATTGGGACTCTTGTCAAGTATCTGAGTTCACCTTGGCTAAGTTCTCCCAAAAAGCAGTAAATGTGTCAGTAAAGCTAGACCATTCACTTCCTGCAATGAGCCAGATCATCTTCTCTGGCTCATGTTGAATATTGAAAGTGTTTTTAACAAATCTTTTCTGAGCAGATCTCTTGGTGTGCTGGAGAGTAGTTGTTTCTGGTACCTGGGAAACTTTTGTGGCTGCAGAAACCTGTTCTGAGGAGACTGACAACCTATTTCTGTTCTGGAGAGTGGAAGAAGTTAGTGTCACTGCCAGTTTTGCCCTTCATTATCATGAAGCCTCGGATATTGCTCAAGTGAAAGGCTGGTTGGCCTGACATAATCACAGTGAGCAGGAGCCTGCAAAGTAACTCCTGTGTGGAGGCAGTGGTGGTAAAGTTGTCCTTTCTGGTGAGCCTTAAGTCCTTCTCAATTCTTGTTGTCTGAGAAGCTTAAATAAATGGTAGGATTGAATATGCTCTGTCATTTTTGCATAGTGGAGTCTTGGAGGACCTTGTCCTCAGTTACTTGCAGTGTATCTGAGACAGTGGTGGCATCTGTCCTGGAGCTTTTTTCTTCATCTGGACTGTGACAAGAGGCCTCACTGAGCAGCTGAGATAGACTTGTTTCAGTGAATCTTTAATGTATTTGGATACAGAATTAGGTCTTTGAATACTCCCTGTTAACCACAAGTGAAGGGAAGCAATCTGTCTCTAAACAAGCTGCAGAAAGCGCTGTTCACAGCTTTTGAGCAGCTTTTCTTCTCTTCTTTGAAGTTTTTTAATGCTCTTTCACATGAAGCTAAATGTATGATTATTTTTTTTTATAATACCACTGGAAAAACTTGAAAAAATCAGTCTAGCACTGGAACAGTTTTCCCCATCCTCTTCTCATCTTTCCCCAAGCTTCTGTTGAGTAACTATTCCTGTTCTTCTTAGTGGTTTTCTGTAATTATTGCCGGATTTGGTTCTGAATATTTAACAAGTTTGCCTGTTCAGTACTTCTCAGTTATTTCTCATCATCTGTGGTATGTCTGCTTTATTAAAAGCTTCATGAGATTATGCCAAAGCAAGACAGATAACAGTGTTGCTGTTGAAAGCTGGTGATCCATTATTTACGTTGCCACTTTAAAAGAACGTGGACATGACAGGCCTAAAACTGACCATAAACCTTGATAGCGTTTCATTGTCACAAGTTTACCTGCTGTATTTTAAACATAGGCTGCCATACTAGACTGAATTGTAAGGGCAGTAGGTGAAACTAACAGTGAAACTATTTCCATTTCTTGCATGCAAGCTCATATTCCAGGGCCTAGTACTTAGGCTCTGTGCTATCAGAAAGCATTTCTCTGCAGACCTTTTTTTTCTGTTTTGTGGAAGTATGCAGGATAGCAATCCATGAGAAGGATGTTTAGATGTAAATGTTTTAAGTGTCCCAATATATCCGAGCAGGATTTATTAAAGGCTTAAGACTTCTCATGTAGAATAAAGAATGGTTTTGACAAACACTCTCTAGTTCAAGAAGCAGAACATTTGTAATACATTCATGATAACATGGCAAAACATCCTGAGCAGTAAACAACATTCCATTCTTCAGAGATGAAAGGAGGTCTTTGAAACTGAAAGCAAGTACAATATGGCCTCAGGCTGATACACATTTGGGCATCTTTAAAATCATCTTTTTGGGCAACCTGTCTGAGAATAATTTAAACAGGCATGATGTGCTTTCTCATTTCAAGTTGCAAATACAGACAAAATACAGACAGCTTTACTTTCAAATAATCTTAAATGTCAAAACTTCTAGACTGTGCAATGGGAAGGAGTAAATCTGTGCATAATACTCCTGTGACATTAATATTATTATTATTGTTTATAAAGCCTAATAACTTGGTAGACAGGTATAATGGAAGAAGTTATTCCTCAAGAGGAATGATATTTAACCTTATTGTGTGAAATCACTGATGCTAACTGGATTAAGATTTTTGACTGAGACCTCAGCTTTCTTTGGATAATGTTCTTTACACAATGTTTGTGTCTCTTATGGCCATGTTAGCTCTATACACCTTTTTTTATGGTTGCCTCCTGCAATAATTAAAGGAAAGGAATTGTTTCAAGCAATTATTGACGCAAACTAAAGCCTTAAGGTACTTGGGCAGACGAGGAAGAAATAATCAGTTACAATATGTATTAAAAAAGTGAAACTCTGTAAGCAAATTTGTCACATATTTGCCTTTCTTTATGCAGTACCAAAACCTAATAGATACTGGGAAAGTTTAGTTCAGCAGACTTGGTTGGTTGGATCTGCTGCCTACTGTTGCAGTAAATGTGAAGGGCTAAAACCAGCATTTTAGGGATGCTAACTTATCCACAAACAAGTATCTGTGTTTAACTGGGATCTTTCTTTAGCTCGAGGTTTTCTATTTCTCCACACTCTAGCACCTGGCTTTGCACCTCTTCTGAAGTCTTTTTCTTGGGATAGTAGAGCACATGATTCCTGCCCATTCATCTTATTTTGATCTCTGAAATTGGGCTTTCTCTACTTGGTCTTTCCAGGAGACCTATTACGGGTCATTTTAATGTGGTAATTAGAACATGTGGTGACACAATCATGTGCTTTCCAGATAGAAGTCTGCTTACCAGCAGCCTCATCACCTCATAGTGTAACAAATACAGAAAGAGGCTCTTGTCCAGAGGAGTGCCTGTCAACTAATATGGACCTAAAAGGAATATAAAAAGAATAAACTATATCTTGCCATGATTGCTTATGTATCTCTAAAGTTGAAAAAGCAGTAGGGACAAATCCATGATGATCATGGAATGAAAAATTAAGGCTAATGCTCTAGGCCTAATTAAAAAAAAATAGGAAGAAAAGGCATCAGTATAATGGGAATTCTTTTTCCTTTCTTGTTGGAAACCCCAGTTTGGGTCATTTTGCATGTTCTCTTCATTGCAACTTAACAGTTGAATGGTATTGTTCAGAAAGAGTAATTTGAGAAAGCCCTGGTAAGAAAACCCCTCTATTGTGAAAATGTGTTAATTGGTGCTACTTGCAATCCAGAGGTGGCAATATCTTCATCTCTCTCATTCTTATCCCTCTGGACATTTCTGGATACAATGAGGGGGAGAGGCCTTTGGATTTGTTTTATATGTGTCTTGGGGTTTGTGCATTTGTTACCCACCTCTCCTCCCCTAGTTTGAGGGCATGTAGTAAACAGTAATGAATTTAAGGGTAGGAGGAATTGAAAACTAACTCATCTTGGGAAGGGAGGACACTTCTAAAACAAATAAGAAAAAAGTAAACTCGAAACCACAGACTCATTTTCCCAATTCTTTGTTCTGTTTCATAGCTTTTATTGGTTGGTAACATGCCCCATAATGTTTTCAATGCTGATAAATAGTCAAGGATTTTTTATATTTTTTATTAAGTTTTACTGCTTTTCTGTTGACAGAGCCATTTTGGAAACAGCTTTGTGTCATTCCCATTGTAACTGGAAATAGGAATTTGAAGACTACAGTTCCGAGTCCTTAAACTTTCTTTCCTTTTATTCAGAGGTGTCTTGGGTGCAAGGTCATCCTTGGCTGTGAACCGAGAGCTGTGTATTTGTACAGAGCCATGCAACAGGGAGTTGCATGTTTCTGAAAGCAGACTCAGAAGCCTGGCTGTTACACTTAAGGTCATCATCTGAATACTGTGGTTGGGCCCTTCTACTCTGTACAGGAAAACTTAGTTGGATGCTTGTAATTCTGTGTAATTTTTGGGGGTAGGCATTGCTTTGCATTAATTTCCTGGCTCCATGATAACACACTAAGTACTTGGAAGCGATGCAGTCTCTCCTGCTCCGAAGTGCTGTTGGTGCTGTGTTCTCCACTTGCTTTCTTCCAGGCTGGTTCCACTGACTGACTCAGGGGTGTACATCTTGTGTCTTTTCGTTCTTTTTGCCAGATCCAATGGCAAAGGAAATTCCTCCTTCCAGACACTGCTTGTGTCTGTTGTGTTCTCTGCCAAGACTGGCTGATCTGTCTTGTGTGTCTTGTGTGGGTCTTGCCTTGTCACATGTAGTCTGGCTTTGCTGTGGAAACTTAAGCTACTGCAAGTAGTTGCTACTTAAGTAAATCACTTACTACTTAAGTAAATCACGCAGCTGATATGTTGTGGTCAGTGCAGAGCCATTCAAGTACTTCCTTTCTGTCAAACTCCTAGCCCTGGCCAACATACTTAAAATAATGTGATTCCAGGGTTGTGCACATCTAATACAGCAGTCCACACATAAGCTTGCATTCTCCTTCTGCAAAGAAGTTTGGCAAGCAAAACTGGGAGGAATGCCTTGTTTACCACAGTGGTCATTGTTCCATTTTTATTATTGACTGTGGGTGGAGGAAATGAGCTTGTCATCTTCTCTTGTGTCTGCCACATCTGATCATTGTTAGTAGAACTTAAACTTACCCTTCTTGCTTTACAGCTTTGGATGCTGGTATGCGTGTTGATTAAGCATATTCTGTTCATGGTGCTTATTTAAGCTTTGGAAATGTTCTATAGGTTGACCGAGGAAGAGCTGAGCCTTTGAGCAGCAAGTCCCTTTCTCCAGAATGGAAGTCACTTGGAAGTAAACCCAACTCTTCCAAGTGA
>VZTN01026415.1:142005-244097 GCA_013400515.1 Erpornis zantholeuca
TTAAGGAATATATAAGTTTATGCTCTTATAAGTGGTAACTATAGAAGCTACTGCCACCTTTTTAGCCATAAGTTCTTCTGATGAGGGAACACACTAGCATAATTCATCAGCTTCAGTATTGGTGTTAAGGGCACGACTGTGTCTAAGTGTGAATTTAAAGGCATGAATTGGCTCTGTAGCAAGTGCTGCTCCCTGTGCAGTGAGGCCACTGCCTGGTCTTTGGCACTGGTACGTGATAGTCTGCCAAAGTATCTTCTTAGAAGCTGCATAAAATTCATTTAAAAGCAATCACTTCAAATGGAACTACTTATATATAAGTAGGTGTTCATAACCAGGCTACAAAATCTTTTTCTACACCTCAGTGGTTTCCCTCACTTTCTCTGTGTCTCTTTCTGTCTCTGTCACTCCTTCCCCCAGCCCTCAAGTCTAAAGTGATACTGGAGGGTGAGGTTTTTTCTACTTTGCATATGCTTAATGTATGCATACTCTTGATTTCAATTTCTCGTTCTTATTTAAGCTCTTGGACAACTGAAGTACCTATGACATGGTTGTACCTTGAGGGAAGAAGGGAGCTAAAAGTTACTATAATTATAAAATATCTTCAGCATCTTAGTTATCTGTTTCAAGATCTAACTAAGCACAGCTCTGTCAGCTAGAGAGTTTCAGTTTCTGTGCTGAATTTCCTGGCTCCTGTCAGTCTAGGCCATACACTTGATCGGAATTTTTTCCCCATGTAAATAGGCAAAAATATTCTCAACTGCCATTCACACACTTCAGAAATACAGTTCTTTGGCCCATATAGTGCCTTCTCTGTGCTAGAGATGAACTTAATTCTTCTTATATGTGAAAGATATCTGCAATTTAAATGACTAATTGCATTGTAGCTTTAGGCTGAACATATTGGTAATGCACAAATGTTGATGACATGTGAAGGGTCAAGAGATTTATAATTTAGTTGACAATACATTGCTTAAAATGCTGTGGCAAAGAGCCAGAAAATTTCATCTTAATAATTGTCTATTAACTAACATGACATATTTGTATAGTATTCATTACCTCCAGGTACAGATTAAGCATCTGATGTATCCATACGAAGTGACACGCGTACATGAATCTTGGGCATAATAGTGAATAAACTGACATTGCATTCACAGTAATTTGTTTCAATATGTAAAACATGTTGTTGCCTACATTTGAAAGGACTTGTAGGAATGTTGCAATGAAATCTGAAGAAAAATGTGTAGTTGAATGGAGTTTTCTATTATATAGATTTGACAGCTTTGTGAGGCTTTTTTGTAGGCTGCAGATAACATCATAAATACACATTTGTTTTCAACTGCACAAGCAGCAGCCTGGATATAGAGATCTGAGTCTTTCAGCCATTGGCTTGAGCTACCCTAATGGTCTATAAAGTTAAAAAATAAAAAAAAAATCCCCAGACCCCAACCTAACACAGCCAACTTAATTTTTAAAAAATAGTCATATAAATATTGAGTCATGTAATATTTTAGGGTTGTAAATGTGAAGAGTTTCTGTCAGACCGAGGTTTGCTAGAGTAGGCTGTATCAGTAGGCTGGCTTGTCACCAAACTATCAACTACTTTCACTTTGTTTTCTCTGGCCTAGATTAGGCACTTGCTTGTAGGACATTTTGACATGGTCTATTCCTTCCGCTGGCTGCTGGGGGAAACTCAGTAAGTGCTTGAAAACAATGTGTTAATGGTTTTTTAACCCTTGTTTCCTCCTGTGAGACAAGAATGTGTTCTGTTTTACAGCTGGGAAACCAAGTACAGCATACACTAGGTATGCTGTACCACACATGACAGAGACGGGGGTTGAAGCTGGATGCTTTTGTTTCAATTCACTAGCTGCTCTTACCACCTTTCAACAACGTCTCTTGCTGCATGCAGCTGTCATTTTTCGGTGTTTGGAGATGTCATTCAAAAGTGTCTCATGACTTTGCTTCCTTCTGCTGGTGGTATTTTTGTAATGTGCATCAGAGCTGCAGTAACAGTTTGCTCTCCTGGGATCTTGGCTCTGGGACTGTGATATGTTTATGCCACATCAAAAATTGAAATGCGAACTCTTGGCTTGACTTTAAACATTTGACTGAACACTTTTCTCCCTTAAAGTGCCTCTCTCCCAAGAGTTTAAAATTTTGAATTTTGGTAGGTGTGAAGTCACTGAATTTGGGAAGGGAGCATGTACTCCACCAGTGAGTTCAGGCTCACTGAACCTGACCAGAACTTGGTGGAGAGGAAGATGTCTGCAGACCTCTCTGAGCTTTGTGTTAGAGCCTGCAGAGCCTCTGAGCAGTTTTGAAATCCTTGTCAGTATTCCTGATCCAAACTTGCAGATACCATGCTCCAGATACCTTGCAGACTAGAAGCAAGGTGATAATGGTGGCTCTGTATTAACTTCACTCTTGCCTTTTCAGAGAGTAGATATTTAATTCTCCATCCAGCCACTGGAGAGAGCTCTAGAGATCTTAAAACAGGTTTCCAGAGCAACCTCTGAACAAAACTGGCTGCTCACCAGCTTGGGACTACAGCAGGAGCTCCACAATGTGTTCTGCTGCCAAGATGAGTGAGTGTAATTGATCTCTGTTAGGTGTGTATAAAAGGCTCTAAGGGTGACACTGTGCTGCTGTGGAAAAGTTGCTGATTGGGCTTAATTCTGAGGATAGTTGAAAAGCAAGACTACTACTGTTGTGACCTCCAGGGGCTGATTTTAAGCTAGCTGGTGGTCTCAGTATTGGGAAGGGTGGTTTACAGTGGTGCAGAGTTACACTGCTGCAGTGCCTTACCTGGCTTACATACAGGGTGTGTCAGCTGTGATATCCAGGCTGACTGCTAGAATCTGCCCTGGTAGTCAGCCCTCCTGGGCTGCATGTCTCATTTCCCCTTTGGAAGGAAGGCAGGGTGGTGAGGGTTTAGTGAAAGGCAGGAACTTAAGGATAACAGAAAAAAAGAGAGAGAAAAAAATAAGCTGCTGGTTAGAGCACTAATAATTAGATGCTGCAGAAGGGGGTTGCAGGCTGGTTGCAGTATCCTTTGCTAGAATTTATTCTACAGGGCTGCATTTTCTATTTGCTTACCTTTGTAGTTGTCTCTTGGTTGAAAAGCAGCACTTTTTCACTTTCCCTCAAAATATACAAAGCTGTCTTGGGGTGTGCTGAAGACTAGCAGTGAAGAATCACCCAAAACAGCAAGATGCAAGACGTCGCTGCCCAAATGGGAGGAACATAATAGAGATGTCTGGGAGCAAGGAGTGGGCTGGTGTTCTTCAGGTCTCAAAAGCTTTGTGCTTTTGAGGAAGGACTGTGTGAGATCTAAAGGAGAGGATTATTGACTGTTGCCTAGGGCCTGACAAGGTCGACCTCCTGCCCAATAGGAATTTGCTCAAGTGGAGCAGCACAAAACCCTCCTCTAAAGTGTCCTTGTGTCAACTTGAGAACTCCGAGTTGGGCATTTCTTACATAAAGTCTTGGACATTACCAGAGATGCCTGTGATGGTTCTTTGGGATGTGCAGATCTTGGATGACTGCTTGGTCAAAATTCTAAAACAAAACCATGAAAAGCCAGTGTTTCAGTACAACTGTAAGAGACAGTAGCTAAAGGGAGATAATGCTCAGCCCTGTGTAAGTACTTAAAAGTGGGTTCCCCAATGTGGTCCCTATCTGGAGTGGAATAACCTAGGCTTCCATTGGCTTCTTCAATTTTAAACCATGGTGTACTTGGAGAGAAGGAGCCTTTCTTTTAACTTGTGGTAGCAGCTGTTGGTTGTTGAAGAGATCCTGGCCCCTGAAATGCTGTACTCAGTAGCTTTGATAAGGCAGAGTGATGGTATGGGAAACTTAGAACTGTGAACTGGCTGTCTTAGCAAGGAGGGGCCCAGGATAAGCTTTGGCTTTGGATGTATTATTACAGCATAATATTGCTTTATGTCTCTGCACTGGGCATGATGGGTAAGAATTTAAGAATAAACAAATCCATAACCCTGTCTCAAAGGCAGGCAGCTTGGTGCTTCTGCCCTGTTGCGGCATCTTGCAGCTACAACAGCTTCCAAAGCGGGCTGGGGGATTTGTGCCATCTTGTCTCCTTTTTGTAAGAGTGAACAGGATTGAGGTGGCTTTGTTTGGTGTCTTTTTAAAGGTAAGACTTCTAGTTTAATGACTTATTTAGAGAGAAAATACTTTCACCTCAATAAAGTTCTTTGAATTATAAAGGACATTGCTGTTGGGTTACTGAAAACCCTTGGGGTTTGTTTCATTTATAACATTGCCTCGGGCCTTCTGCTGCATCCTGTTGGACTGACCTCCTTTTCAACCCGTGCTGGCAGCTGCATTGCAGAGCTATCTTTTCCCTGGATCCTTCAGGGTTGTCATATGACAAACTTGAACTGTGACCCTTTTGTGTCTTACCAGGACAGCAGTGCCCTCTGTGCAATGTGGCCAGCAGTCTTCCCCACGCATGCATTTGTTCCAAGCCATTTAACAAACTGAAAGTTTCAAATGATGGCATTTCATAGTGTTTAATAGTATTGACTGTAAAGCAAATGAAATGGTGCTGAATACCCTGCGTGCTGCTTGTAAAAAATACAGCTTCCATTTCTGCAGTGTGCCCTGGGTTTTCTGTGGCTAGTGTGTTCTCTCTGGTGAATCTCTTTATATTTTTAATAAATTTCAATGCTTCCACCCTAACAACAGTAGCATTCACTGCTATACATAGTCCAGCACTGGTATTCATTTCTAATAAATGGTGGAGTTTAAACAGATTTCTCTAAGCAAAGTGGGCAGAGTCATTTTGCTGAAGTCTTGCAGAGAGTGTTAGGGTAAGAATTGATATAGTTAACACTGCATCCAAGCAACACCATCTCCAAGTGGTGTTGATGCTGGCAGGCATTGCCTTGCTGAAGTTACAGAGACTGAGCACTCGTATTTGTACAAATTACATTCATTACCAAGAACCCTCCAGTAGTGATAAGAGACTGGCTGTGCAGCACAGATTGGCTCTAAGATAAGTAGCCACTCTATTGTACAGCTCATGGTAATCTTCCTCTTCCCCACCCCTGATAATAAATCTTGGGGCATTTTGGAAAGCATGGGGGTTGCTTGTTCCAGTAGCTTGAATGTAAAACTACTGAACTTCATCATCTCCTACCAACTGTATTTTCCTAACCAAGCAAGGCAGCCCACTGAGATGGATAGGCTCAGATACAGTGTTCTGAATATCTGGATGCTTTCACTGAGTATTTGTTGCTCCCTTAAAGTTCAGAGCACAGGTGATGGCTGGGATGAGAGTTTCTCTTGGCCATGTTCCAAAGCCAGGGCGCACTCACAGTGATGGTTTTCTTCATGAAGAGATGGAAACCTCTGGAGCAAGTGGTAGTAAGAGCTGTGCGTAACCTGGGGCTCTGCATAGGTACTGTGCTAGTACCTTCTTCACAGATGGCTTGTCCTTTCTCAGTGCCAGTCTGTTTAGCAGACTTCAGTGAAATGGCAGTTATTTATCTTACCATATTAATAGAATTCTAAAGAAAGAAAGAACTTAATGGTTGCTTTGACTGAAACAAAGCATCAGCTGGCAAGTGCTTGCTTTGTTGTTTTCAGTATCTAATGTGCAAGGATCTTTGGATTGCTGGTTTTCAACGTGGAAAGCTGAACATCAACAGGCTAGTTTTATACAAGTAGGCAGTATAATCCAACCAGTTTAGTTAAAACTTGAATTTACATGAAATTCTAATGTTTCTGATGGGTTTTTTTCTTCTTCTCTCCCCCATTTAGGGTTTGAATGGCAATGGAATTGCTCCTGGATCATCAGGTTTTAGCCTTACGAAGCAGATGCTCTGTCCAAGAGTAACCCATGTTTGTCTCAGGGACTTGATATTCTGCATGGAACAAGAGAGGGAGATGAAGCATTCTCTACACTTGTACCGTGCTCTTCTGAAGTGATTTGAATCTTGCATTTCACCTTGCTGTCTACTGCCAAAGAAAACACTGAAGCATTGTTGCACTGTCTTGAAATTCCAGTTTCTGGAAAATGATCCGTTGTAAGGATAACTCTTGTTTACAGATAAACATTTTTATTAAATACCTAACTTAGCACCTGTAAGGTTTTTAATAATATTTGGCTTAAATCAGTCTGTAAACCAGTGAAAACACTGAGCTGCACACCTAAGCACCTACCTGCTTGCATTTAACTGTCTTACAATCTCTGAGGGCTTGATAAGTGTCCCTACTTTATGTATGTCACTTGCTTCAGTACTCCAGAGTCTGCAACATTTGTTCTATGTGTAGTGCTACTTTCCAATTCAACCTTCTTTAGGGAAACAAATATCACTATAATGGCACAGCATAGCATGGCAACTGTATTTATGAACCAGCAGTCAGTAAACATGCTAATGTATTGCCTGTCTGACTCAACATCTTAGATATTCTGGGTTTTACTACTGGATGCTCATTTGTGGAGATCCAAGTAGCAAACAAAAGGAATGAGGGGGTCCTTTCTACCCCACACTTTGCCTCAATTGCCCTCAGCCTTTCCTTTGAGAAAGTGACTGGGCGAAGCAGGACAAATCAGTTGTTCTCGTGATTGAAGTACGTCACACAGTGTAGTTAGGGCATACTTGGATGTTCATGGGAAATTTGGAGTGACTAAAAATACAAGGAGTGAAAGATCCTAAAAAGGGAGAGTAAACAGAAGAAACAGTTTATCTTTCTCTGGATACAAAAAATAGCATTGAACTAGAGCATAGATGTGGAAAGATATTAACAGAAACAACCTGTTCTGACTGCAAAAAAGGGAAAAGTTGAGACTCATTGAAACTCTGGAGCTGAAGACTCTCCTTGGAGAGGAGCAGTGTTTGCAAAGCATAGGATTCACTGCTTTAGAATATTGATTTAATACATTAATGTGGTGTAACAGGGAAACGTCTCAGATAAAAAGTATTTAGACAATTGCTTTGTTTTCATTCAATGAGGAGGAGGACTCTGGATTATGAAGACTGTTAGAACAGATTCAAAGATTACTGGTAAAGACTGCTTTGTGGTGGAAGGAAAACCCTCTGGGCCACCCTTCTCCCCAGCCTTCAAACATGTTGCCTTCCATGACACAGCATTGTATAGCATGGTTGTTTCCCAGGACTGGTGGGAAAGGCACTGACTGCATTCACGGAATCACAGAATATCCTGGTTTCGAAGGGACCCCCCAAGGATCATCAGTCGACTCTTAAGTGAATGGCCTGCACAGGGATCAAACACAGAATGTTATTAGCACCATGCTATAACCAACTATTGAATGGCTTCCTGCTGAAATTTTTTTCTTTGAAAGAACAAGCTTCCTAAGGTTACTTGGCATGCTGCTTCAGAACTTGAAGCAACTATTCACACACCCTCCACTGTCAGAACCACTGCAGATGGTTGCCACATTCACCAAGTTGTGAATCGGTTATGTTGGTTTTTGTTGGAACAGTAGTAAACAAATCTAGTAAACGAATGCTGTAAATTATTTATATATGTATATATAGCATATATATATATAAGAAAAACAGTACTTTGACTAAACTATAGTTTGCAAGATATTGATGGCATCGGGCAAAATTGTTTTGTATAATTAAATGCTTAGCTTTACTTTTTATGTAAAGTGCAGCATTTTCCATATTTGTGTACTGTATCTTATTGATCCGATGTTAAAAATTATTTTAAATACTGCATTAAAGCAATTATTTTATTAAAAATAAAAAATTGGTAGCTTTGTTTCCTTACATGAGAAGTTCAGCATCTGAAGCTGTCAGCACCATGACTAATGGTGTGACTCCGAGAGCGAGCCCTAGCTGTCTGCCCATCGCAGGAGCTGGCACTGTTTCCTCACGTGACAGATTAACTAAGAACATCTCTGTTTGAAACGGTTTTAAACAGAAGTAGGTGACAGAGCAAAGGATTGCTTGAAAGGGGAGAGGTGGGCAGGGAGAAAAAGCAACCTCTCGTGTCCAATTTCCTCCTCTCTGTGCACAGAGACTGGGTTGTGGGATTTTTGTTAACAGCTGGGCAGAGGTGAGAGCTTCGCATATGTTCTGGGAAGCGAAAGCATGAACTGTGTCAGACTTCAGCAATGTGCTGTGGAAGCACTGTCCTAAATTATTTTTAAAGCAACTCACAGTTAATTAAGTGCAGGCTGGAGAACCACAAAGAGCATCTGCATATTGGCCTGCCTCTTTTGCTTCTTTCAACCAATGCAATAATAAACTGAAATAAGTTGGAGAAAATAATTGATAAATAGATATATCTAAAGGATGATGGATGATTCAGGTGTTTTCATGGGCTGCCTATAATTATTGCTGCCATAGCAAGTTGTCTCTCACCAGTAGATTCTCCCTGTGTGCTGTCTCTTCCCCCGTGTGTCATGTCCACACCCACTCCACTCCCAAAAGACCCCTCAAATTCAAAGATTTTAGACTGCAAGGCGTAGCAGATGTTTCAAAAAGGTTTCTCAGCAGGTCTTTAGGCCTAATTTCAGACAGGGACATCTTTGTCTTTGGTGCAAAAACTGAAAATACTTGTCTCCCTGCCTCCCATTTGAGCTCATCTTTGCGTCTGAGAAAAGTGTCCTATAAAGTGGCATTTAGGAGATACCTGGGCTTTGCTCAGCCACATCAGGAGTTTAAGGAGAGATCACCAGGTGTTCATTTTCATGCTCTTCCCCACTCTTCCTGCCCTTTATGGGAATACTAAAATCCCAGTGATAAGGTGATGAGGACAAAACCTGCTATCATGCTCCCTTGTCTTTTAGTTCTCAGTATGCTCATGTTCAAGCTTGGGAACCTAAGGGAACTGTCTGTGCCACCAGTGTTGGGAGGGCTCCAAAGCTTTGCTGCAGGCACTTCCTGCTTTCCAGCTGGCCTGCTACCCTAGTGGCTGTTTCTGATGCACAGAGCTGGCTGGGCAACTATCCCTGCCACTGAAGTGCTCAGCCTTTAGAGAAAAGGGTATATACAGTTGGGGATGGAAGCTGTTGTTGCTTGCTCTTTAGTACTATCTCAGCAGCATTCTATGCCAAATTTTGTGTGTTACTGGGTGACAAAAGGGGGCCTGCACTATTTTTCCTCCAACTGCTGCTTTTTCCTTTTATTCCCATTTTTAAGTCTTAGCACTGAATGCAGCCCTTTGCACTGTCTTTGACTCCAGCTTTTCCCTTCTCCCCCTGGGAAAGCCTAGCTGGAGTGCACTAACACACCCTGCAGCTTTGTTTGAGGTTTAATGAGGAAGGTAGCAGGGGACCGTGAGACATTGCTGGATGATTCCTCAAAGCCATTGCACTCTCTTGGACACTTTGACACGAGTAGCTTAAGGCTACTGTTTGCATCAAGTTGTTCTAGGCCCCTTCTCTTTGTAGGCACCTGTGTCCTGCCATGTGAGTGCACTGTGCTGAGCAAAAGTGCTGTCAGCTGTTCTCCAGGTTCATCTCTTTGCTCTGTTCTTTGCTTTCCTCTTCATTTGTAATCACTGGGGTGAAGAGAGAAAGACTAAAGCAAGTGAGGATGTCCTGAAGGGGCAGACAGTCCAAGTGATTGGACTTAGTGAAACAGGCTTGTTCCCAGTAGCTTTTCAAATGAGGGCTGCTGGGTTTCTGAGGCCAAGCACTGCACATTCTTCCTTCTGCACGTAGCACATGATGTCTACACATGCTCTGAAACCTGGATGCAGCCATTGCTGTCCCAAGTCCTGTGGCTGTACCTCTGGAAATAACTACAGTCTGTAGTGAAGCCTTTACTCCTTTGAGGGGTGCAAAGTTGAGTACCAAGACTGAAGAGCACAGCACACCGGACCTGTCTGTTTTGCCACTTTGGGTTCTGGGCTCATTACCACGTGTCAATGGCTTGTCCCACCCTCATTGGACACAAAGGCTGCTTGTCTGCAGGCCATTATGCCAGTGTTTCACTTGGTGCAGGCCTTCTGTAACCTAGACAAGCACCCTTTTGGCCTTGTAACACTGAAGGAATAAGCAATAAACACCATCTTTTCCTTTCAGATACATCAGTTCTTGTTCCTATGGCCTCTTCTTTCATCTTCTGCTACAAGCATGAGCTGGTCATTCATTGCCTGCCCTCTGTAGCTATTCTGGCACATTAGCTGATAACTTTGCTACCCAGTCTCTCTTCAGGATCCCCTTCTTCAGAGTTTCCCTCTGGGGAGCCTGGTTTTGAAAGGGTTTTTCCTGCAAAGGAGGGAAGGAGGGTTTTCATCCTGGATTTGAATGGTTATTCTGGAGTGGTCAGCTCACAGCCCTGAGGCTGCTACTTTCTGTGCTGGGAAGATCCTTGCAGAAAGTTGGTGTTTCATGGTGGCTAAGACTTCTACTATTAAGTCCTACTTCAGACAAAGGTTTTCTACAAGATCCTTATAGTGGTAGGTACCTCCCATCTTCCAAAGAATGTTTCCCTGGCAGAGCCATCCAAAGTTCCTGCCGGACACGCTATCAGAGAGGGTCATCCATTTTCTTCCCCAGCCCCATCTCACAGTCCCACAGCCCTTCCATGTGTCTTACTGTCAGCCTGTGTTCGTCTCAGAAGTGGGAAAGGGTACAGAGCCTATTTTGTGTGATTCAGGTGGACACTGAGTGGTGTGAGGACCCACGCTGAGTCACCAGAGGGTGATCAGTATGTGTTTCACCAGAGTTCTGCCCATTTGTAGTGTCACTGAAAGACTACCTCCCCTGGGGCTGCGCCCTGGTGGGAGGGAGCAAAGGTGGGGGTCTTCTGCATAGGTACTGCTCAGGCAAAAAGTCCATCTCAGCAGCTTGGCATGCCACGCTCCTGCTCCACAGGCTTTGCTTGATAACTGCTCTGCAGTTATCAGTAAGCAGTTACTGTCTCTACCAGATCACAGGGAATAGTATTTTCAAATCTATTTGAAATGAAAAATTATCTGACAGATCATCTGTATCTGTTTTAGAGAGCTAATTCATAATTGCGTGTAGTTCCCCAAGCTTCTTGAGATATTTGCTCTTCCACTTTGAAGTGTTTAGCGTGACGAGGTTTATTATTTACAGTTATTTTAAGGTGTTTCTTATTTCTGTTCGTAGAAGCTGGAAGGGAGGATGGAAGTATTTTTTTTAAGTAATTATGTGTGAATATACATGTACTCTGTGTGTATAAGGATGGCTCAGTAACTTTTAAAAAGAAACACTCTACTTTATATAAAGACTGAGTTATAACAGCTCCCAGGTGTGAAACTCCAGCAACAAGGAGAGAGAACGGAGATAAATTATCTTCTTTCTTTAAGAGGTTTCAAGTTTTAATGTGTTAAAATCCTTTGATACCTTTGCGCAAAATTGGGCAGAGAATAAAGACTCCCTTGAAGAGCTGATCAGCGGGAAGTCTCAAGAAAGGTAGGAAAAGGAGAATGTATACAGAGGATTGAAAACAGAACTCGCTCCTCTCTTCAGGAGCTTCAGTGATACATTTACATGCATTCTGATAGAGGCTTTCTTTAAGAGAAAAGACAGAAAAGGACCTTTATACAAGCAAAGTAAGTGAGTATGTGTAGGCAGGCTGTGTATTTAATGAAGCAGACTTACTGAGGAAGAAATCCTTATATTGTTGCTTCCTTCCCAATGCAATTTTAATTTTTAACTTCATGTCTATTAAAATTTGGAAAACCCCTCTGTTATCACCTCATCTCTCTTTGAAGGAGTAGCAAGGACTATCACCCACAGAACTGAGCCAGTGTGGGATGCAGGACGGGGGCCACATGCTGTGCATGGGAATTGGTGGCCTGATGCTGAAAGAAGGGTCTGGAATAAGCAGAATATGTGTAGCTACATTAGCCATACCAGGAGATGTGTAGATACATCAGACATACCAGGAGATGTGTAGACACAGCATGGGCTACTCAACATCTCATAGATGAAGCAGTTTTCCTCTACTGATGTGAATGAGCCATGGTTGGCAGCTTATAGCCTGTGTGAGCATCTGCCTTGCATCAAGCTGAGGTCGTAATCAGGCTTGTGCTACCTCTCATCAGGGCCAGGTCTGCAATTTTCTGCACCCTGCCTTTCACCAGCCCATTCCTTAGCCCGTTGCAGACCAGCTGGTGGGTGGTGCAAACTCAAAGAGGCCTCATCTCACACAGCTCTCAGTCTTTGCTTCTAATATGAAAGCTTTAGCCTTCTTTATTACAGGGGAAAAAAAAAATTGAAAGTGACCCAAACTTCAGGTACAGAGGGCAAATATTAAAAGTAAGCTTATTTTTGCCTTTGAAATTCCATACTTCTTAGAAACTGTTGGTGAGTGATGCCCCAGAGCTGGGGAGGATGGCTCCAGAAAAAGATCCCCTCAAGTGTGCAATCAACCCTTCATAGCAGTCTGCTGGGGATGCTGAAACAGAAATCAGCATTTCGAGTTTTTTTTCCCATGCGGTAAAGAAGAACCTGTGGGAAGGTTCTGCCTATGTCCTTACACAAAACCAGGATATCCAGTAATTAGTGAGAGATACCTTCAGGGCAAGCTCAAATTTTGCAACACTTCCCAAGGCAGGGAAAATGCCCTGGGCTAGGGCAGTCTTGGGAAGACAGTGAGTCAGGAGCCTTATTTTTCTTTCTTTTTTTTTTTCCCCTCTGTAGTCCTGATCAAATAAAAACTTTCTGGGGATGAAAACTTTGCAGGGACCCGACTCTTCCAGACCTCTCTGTGCCTGGGTGAGGCTCCTCCACGTCCTGAGCTAGCCGTCTGCTTTCTCAGGCTTTTTCTCCTTAACAGGCTAAACTTTCTGCAGTTCTGGGCCACGTCAGGGAGCGGGGAAGCCGAGCTGACCCCAGGTGCGGCATCCCCCAGGAGGGAAAGCCGGGGAGGTGCCACCCAGCTCTCGCAGAGTGGAAGGGAGTAGGGTGCTGCCTCTTTTGGTGACTTTCCCCCCATCCCCCAGAAACACACAGATGGTTTAAAGAAGGGATCAAGAAGAGATTTAAAATTGCTGTATAGCTGTGACCCGCCTCGGGCGGCACCTGACACACGGAAGAAGTCGAAGCAGCACAGGGCTGGGGCAGGGTGGGTGGCACAGGGGCCATGGGTGGCGGGAGCTGGCGCTGACCCGCCCGCAGCTCCTGCGCGGGGACCCAGCCCCGGGAAAGGCGGAGAGGCTGCGCTGGCGGAGGCAGCCTTGAGAAAGCTCCTGCTTGGCTCTGGGCCCAGGGGAGCCAGCACCGCCCTGCTGCCCCAGGGCCGCCGGGCCTGCCCAGCCCGGCCCGGCCCAGCCCCTGGGGAAGGCCCTGCCCCTCAGTGCGCCGGGCTGGGGCCGGCGGCTCTCGGCCAGAGGGCGGCTGGGAGGCCTGGCTGTGGGGGCTTTGAGCCCTCACTGAACCAAGCGGCTGGTTTCCTGGGTGCTCCTTGATCTAACATGGCACCAGGCTCCTCAGGCACGTCCCTCACGGGGAGGTCTCCTTGAGAAACCAGTCTGCATTGCGGGCAGTAAGCCATACATACGGCTCCTGTTCCTCACATCGGGATGTGGCACAAACACTTCCTGGCTCTTTGAACAAACATCCTCAGGCACGACTGACCGAGATGCAGTAGTCCAGCTCCTCTTTCCCACTCTTGTCCTCTCCACTTGTTTTCTGTGGTGTTGAATCTGCTCCCCACCTCTTCTTTACCCCACAGCTGCCTTAGTTTTGCCTTTTGCCTCCCTGCTTGTGCCTTGCACAAACCTGCAGTAGCACTGCCTGCCGTCCCTTGATGGTCTCGCTGCCCACTGCCCTTTCTCAGTGTTTTAAGCCCTGTGAATGATGTTTTGAAGATATAGGAATGTGTATCACCACTAATAAACAATGCTGGGATAGCGGCAACAGCAGGGAGGAAAAGGCTGAGATACTCCACAAGTTTTTGGCTTCGGTCTTCTATGGCAACCTCTCTTCCACGTCTCTCAAGAGGATGGACAGCAGGATGGGGAGCAAAGTGTTTCCCAGTGTGTAAGCGTGACCACCTGAGGAACCCAAATGTACATAAGTCTATGCGACCCAAGGAGATGCATCCTGGACTCCGAAGGGAATTGGCTGATGTAGTTGTTACACCACTCTCCATGATACTTGAAAACTCATGCCACTCAACTGAAATCCCAGGTGACTGGAAAATGGGAAACATTGTAGTCATCTTTACAAAGGGTAGAATAGAGGACCATGGGAACTACCAACCTGCTAGCCTCAGCACTGTGCTTGGGAAGATCATGGAACAGAAGCTGTGCTAAGGCACATGAAGGACAGGGGTTTGATGCAGGACAGCCAGCACAGCTTCCCCAAGGACTGCCCAACCCAGTGACCTTCTATGATGGAGTGACTATGTCAGTGGACAAGAGAAGGGCTACGAGATGTCGTCTAACTGTAAATGTAAAGCCTTTGACATGGTATACTACAACATCCTTCTCTCTAAATGAGAGAGAGATGGATTTGATGGATGGACTGTTAGATGCATAAGAAATTGGTTGGATGGTCCTATATGGAGGATAGTGGTTAATGGCTCAGAGCCCTGAAGGACATCAGTGACAAGTGATGTCCCTCAGGGGTCTGTACTGGGACCAGTGTTATTTAATATCTTAATTAATGACATAGACAGAAAGATTGAGTTCACCTTCAGCATATTTGCAGATGACACCAAGCTGAGTGGTGTGGTTGGCACACCTGAAGGATGAGATGCCATCCAGAGGGACCTGGACAAGCTCAATAAGTGGGCACAGGGGAATCTCATGAGGTTTAACAAGACCAAGTTCAAGTGCTATGCCTGGGTTGGGGCAACCCCAGACATGAGTACAGACTGTACTGGGAAAAGAAGTCACTGAGAGCAGCCCTGCTGAGAAGGGGTTGGGGGTGCTGGTGGATGAGAGTGGGCAACATGTACTTGCAGCCTGGAAAACCATCTGTGTCCTGGGCCGCATCAAAAGCAGTGTGGTTAGAAGATTAAGGAAGGTGATTCAGCCCCTCTACTCTGCTATGATGATTCTATGAATTCTGAACTGGGAGGGAGCTGTCTGCTTCATCCAGGCACCCTCCAGCCTGACTTGAACTTCTGTGCTCAGGTGAAACCCAAGTGAAATGCTCATAGATCAGCAATGTCCAGACCAGGTGCTTCTGCCTTCACAGCTGTTGGGCACCTCTGCTCTGCCCAAAAACCTGCCTTCCTCTTCAGCTCTGATTCTCCTCCCCATCCCTCAATAATTTGTTTGTGGATGACTACCATTGCTTTTCAGCCTTCTTCAGGCTCGCTGCTTTGATTGCTTTCCATAGGAGAGACCTCCTGCACAAACAACTCCCCTTGTCCAAGCTGACAGCTCACAAAGCTTTACTGCAAACCTGTTGTCCAGGCAGGAATTGTGAGCATTTGGGGGTCCCTGTGGCATGTTGAAACATTAAATCAAGTTGAACAGGGCTAAAATAGGGATCAGTTACTTTCTCTCCCATTATCTTTGTTAATGAGTAGGCAAAGTCAGTCCTGTTATGCTTGGGATCTCAAGAGCTTCCAGACCTTCAGGGTAACTTCTCAAGAGCCTTGAGGAGTGCTGGCTGCAAAAGTCTCTGCTGTCTTTTCTGCCTTCACAAGGTATCAGAGGGGCAGGTTCCTTTTTCCCCAGGGAAGGACAGCCATGGTGGAGCAGTTTTCCTTCCCTAGATTCCTGTATTCACCTCCTGCAGAAAGAAGGCTGTCCCAGGCAGCTGCAGTGCTTTTAGGCTATTAAGCTGCTTCAGATGTCTTGTTCAAGTTGGGCTTTGCTGTGATGCCAATAAAAACTTGCTGGTGTTAGGCTTCTGCGGCATCATGGAGAATGCCACAAGAAGGAAGCACTCACTTCTCAGCAGTTGGAACTCTGCATTGGGGATTTCCCTCCATCTAGTTTTTGGTAGTTCCCTTTCCCAAAGTGCCATCCCCAACGGGATGTCCATGTCCTGTTGCTTGAGGTGATGTAGACCAAGGACAGCACTATATTATACCTTTCTAAGATTCACCACAACAAAGCCTTTTCCTGAAATTAGCTGTGAATCCTAAACTGACTGAAAGGTCACATATTGTAACACCTCTGAGCATGTGGGGCCACTTTGGGGGTGGCACTTTCCAAACCTTCTCCCTCGCCCATTTGCTTTCTGATTCTGTTCTGTCTTCAAGTGGGCAGGGAGCTCTCAGAGAAAGTGGAAAACAGTCCCCACTCCCATGGGTTCATGGTTTTGCCTTCCATCATGCCAGCAGCAGGCTGTCTGAGGGAATACAAATGGAGCTTAGCACAGGGTTTGGATAATTAATACTGTTTCTTTGAGCTGAGGTATTACTTATGTCCCTGGTTGATATCTACAGTGATAAAGATACAGTCCTTTCTATGACTGCACAAAAGAAATATATGGGAGGAAAAAAATGGGATTTTTGCTATTCCAAATAATTGTGGGTCCAAAACTCTCACATTAAATCTCCCAGAACAAAACCATCCTATTTTCATGATCCCAGGAAAAGCCCTTAGATGGTCTCCTAGGGGCTTATGTGCCTGCATGTGCCCAGACCTCCCTCCCCAGAGCAGCTGGGGTGGGCAGGAGCTCACCTTTCCCACAAAAACATGTGGGGACAGGTCACATCCACCAGGATGGTACAGGGCTTGTCTGCCACCCCCAGCATGGCTGCAGTGGGGGGACAGCATTTTCCTGCTGCTCCTTGGGGAGAAAAAACCCTTGCCCAGTATATCCTGCCCCAAGGCAAAGCAAAAGCCATGAGGAGTCGCTCCAACCTGCTGTGGTTGGTTTAGACTATAAAATTGTGGGGGATTTTTTTTTTGGTGTTATTTAGTGAGCAACTCACTGTGAATTTAATAGATGAGTTTTGCTATCAGTAACAACCCCCCTAACCCCCAAGCAGTTTATTTCATGTGTACAAGAGTAAAAAAGGGAAAAGTAAAAACACCTCTGGGGAAAATAAGGGGTTGGGAAATGGCTGTAAGTGTAAGCACAGGACTGCCAAACCCACACATTCAAAAAGCATGAATCAGATCTCCAGGAATCACAAGACTGGTGGTCTGAATTCCAAGTATGAAATCTGGGCAGTTTCTGAAGGGTATTTCCCTCCATGTTTTCAATGCTCTAGGGGAAGATGTATGTCCTCCCTTGGGGAGAGAGAGTGTTGGTGGGCTGGAGTTGAGGCTTACACATGCTTATAAATCCATCTTCCCTGTGCTGGAGCCTGAAATGGTCATCATGCCCTCCAAATCCCCTAAGCCTGCCTTGTTTCAGTGCTCTCCCCCACGGTGGGGCACTGCTGCTGCTCCCTCATATCCCTGATGACCTGCCTGAAAGGGTGGCTGAGCCCCAGTGCCCATCTTGCCATGGTGGGGAACAACAGCTGCTTGCACCAGGGCTATTCTCCTCCCTGTGGATGGGTGGTGAGGAAGAGGCATCTCCATTTAGTCCTCAGATTTTAATGAGAGAGACGCAGCTTTGAATAGTCCAAAAATGAACCTAGCCAGGGCCATAAAACCAGCTCAGCACTGCCCGAGGTAGGGAGAGTTGCCCATAACACCTGTTCTGGAGGGACAGGAATTGTTATCGGTACGATGCAGGAGCTTGCTTCAAGACAGAGCTGAAACTTTTTTATCTGGGGGTAGAAACTAATACCTCCTCCCCTAAACCTACCCAAAACACCCAAAAACATGAGAAGAAGAGTGTTGTGGCAAACTTTCTCTGTACTAGACTAAGTGGCCCAATTTGTTGGCGCCTGAGCCCCCAGGCAGGGAGCAGCCTTCACCCACACCTCCAAATATGGATGTGCTGGCAGGAGAGGGAAGCTTCCTCTGTCTCCTGCCTCACTTGAGGGCCTCTAGATCTATAACTGATCTAAACTGCAGTTGCCCAACTCAGCTTTGCAGAGTCAGCTTTGCTGCAAGTCCTTTCTTGTCTCCTTCTGGAGTCCCTCAGCTACCGCCAGCACAGCGTTGGTCCTTGCAAGCTCTTTGGTCATGCTGCAGCTGCTCAGCTACAGCTGTCCCCACCAAAGGAGCTGTATGATCTCCTTGGGAGAGGACTCCCTACATGACTGGCTACACAGCACCATGAGATAGTCTACCCAAGCCCAGCATGGTAATGTTGCTTCCCTGTGCTGGACGAACATCTTTTCTGTTTCAGGAGAAGCCACTCTCATCTTTGTGTGTTGCCTCCTTGTTCCTCTTACATATCAACTTGTACCAGTCAAGACTCATTGTTGTGAAATGTGGGGAAATCCCAGGCTGCATGGCTCTTCCTGAGCTCCTGTCGGGTAGGCAAATTACCTGTCGCAGGGAGAGGATTCAGGAGTTAGAGGGAATTGCATGCAAATGGGAAGAGCAACCAAAGAGCCCCAGTTCTCCCAGATCTGCTGAGGCTGAAGACTGCAGTTGGCAGGGCACCTGCTTCGGTGAGGGGTGGAGCTGCAGCTGTGGAATGGGTAAACCTCACAGACTTTTCCCTTCAGAGCCAAGCATCATATTTTGCTCCAAAGCACTCATACCACCCACCTGTGGAAGATGAGTACAGGTGACTTCCAGCTGGATGGACAGCAACCAGCAAGCAGGGAAACCACTCACATCTAACAGGAGCTGCAGCTCTTGCAATGGTAGCCGATGAGCAGAAGCTGGTCGGTCTCCAGGGCAGGAATGACTCACAGCTCATCTGTGATTACCTGTGAGTCGTCATGCCTGGCTCCAGGCTCCCCAGGGCCTGGTGCAGTAACGTCTGCTTCCTGAGTTCAGTCAAAGGGAAAAGATGCCTTGCTCCCTGATGATGAGTGTGGGTTAATCCACACTTGCCCTGGGCTGGAGGTAACACCAAGAGCACCAAGTACTCCCACCTGCTGCATATCAAGTGTGGGAGTATCCTGGCCTGGAGGACCAGACATATTAGCCGGACCCGTAAGTGAAGCATCCGCATCAAAGAAGAGGCAAGAGTATTGTGTACATGGACAGCTCATGGTAGCAACCCTTTGTAACTATGCCTGCTTGCCTCATTAGAGGCCCTTTATCTGGTAGATGGACTCATTTGCCAACATAAATACACACTTGCCAGCAGGGGTCAAACACAATGAATAAAGTGCTGGAGAAGCTGGAAGAACAAAATGAGTCCAGCACACACGGCAATGCCAGGAGAAGAGCATTGTTGGAGCCCAGGAGGACAGACCCACCCATATCACAGCATAGTTCTTGCTTTGATTCCTCTTCTCCCGGTCTCCTTATAACCACAGCTGCCTAAAGGGGAGAGAAAAAAACAGAAATCCCTCTCAGTGGTCACTGCAATCACATAGAGTACATCTACCCACACTGTTGATTGGAGCAAGGTTATAGGACCCTTGGCTGCTCCCAGGCCAACTCTCTGCAACTTTCCAGAGGAGGAAAGTTCACGCCTCACTCTCAATGTACAGCTAGCCCTCACAACCCTCTCTTGTTTGCAACAACAGAGCAACCTATGTGGGCTGTGCTTCCTAGGACATCTGCCAACACAAGACTTGGGCCTCCGCTCTCCCACAGTGCTACCTCCAGGGATAAAGCATGTGGACACAACCAAGATGTCTCTGCCTGCTCCCTGCCAGGAGGAGTTCTGCTGCAGATGCATCTCCATCTGAATGCTGCTCTAGGTTAACACAGAAAGTACCCTTCAGATCTCACTCTTCCTTGGGATGAGGAGTGCACAGTGCAGTGTGCAAGGCTTAGCATACTAAGCTGTTATCCACATTGCAAGCGTGGTGGCTGATTCCTACTTGCTAGGTTTCCTGGTATGGTTTTCCATGTCCAGATGCTGCCTACAACCCATCTGGAGAGCCAATCCCCACAATCCCCTTGCACACTTCTCCCAGCTCTCTGTCTCTTGGAAGTCTCATGCGAAGTGGATATTTTGAGATTTGGAATGTCAGTCCACAAGCAGCAAGTGAGCACTTTTATCTGTTCCAAGCTCCCCATAAAGTTCTTCAATGTGTGTAGGCTCTAAAGAGCAATCAGGTTGTTTCTATGAAGAAGTACCTGTCTGGTTGTAGCTACATGTGCCATCACTCTGCTGAACTCTCCTCTCCTTTGAAAGGGGAGGGATTTTCCCATCCTTGCTGTGAACTTTCACTCATGAAAGAGCACTTTCGTCTGGACAAGATGGCCTCGCAAGGGATGGCTCCATTCTGGAGTTCTGAATACCGCTGACTCTTCAAAAGACTGCATTTGCTGCTCAGCCTTTCCCTCAGAGTAGCAGCCCTTATCCAGCTAAATTCAGCTGGGGGAATTCCACCTGTAAGATGTGCAAGTAAGGGCAAAGACATCCTTTGCCTTGTCCCTGTCAAGTTTCTGCTCCCCAAGGCCTTGCTTTCTCTGTTGGTAGTTCCTGCATGCAGCAGCAAGTCTGCTCACCATGTGTTTCGCTAAAGCTGAGATGCCCACACATTTTTTCCATTGTGAACCTGGCTTCATCCCTGCCAGCTCACGCAAGCAGCTATTGTTAAGTAATTGTTTGAGTCATCCACTGAGCCCACACCCAAGCAGGCTTGTCAGATTTAGCACATGGGAGATTCACTACTGTTGGCCTGGCTCTGGGGTACTCTACCTCCTGCCTCTGCCCAGGAGGATGGCAGCAATGGAGACACTCCAGATGGGCTGAATGTAGCCATATTTATGCCCATCCTTGCCTTCCCAGCCTCCAGCCACCAGTAACAAAAACTTAATGCAATACAGAAGAGCCACCAGCTCACCCCCAAGCTGGAGCAAGGAGTTTGTTCTCCTGATGATGCTAGAGATCAGAGGTCTCCCTTTTTCCCCCTTTTTTTCCCTATCCCCACTGTTAATTGCATTCACAGAGCAAATGTCGGAGCTGCTTTCCCCACCAGTGATGATGATGCCTCCTCTTGACCCCTACTTGATGAGTGGGATTTATAGTTGAATTTTTGTTTGGCCCATTTGCTGCTCCCCAACTCTGGCAGTTAGAGGATTTGAGAAGTTCATTATGGAGCCCTGAGTTTTCATATGGTCATTCTGGCTGACACCGCACTTTTTACCACCTTTTTACATACACAACCAAAATGCTCGGCACATGTTCAGAAGAGGGAAGATTAAAAACCCAACCAAAAGAAAAAGCCCAGGAAAAAACCCAGAGTGAATTACTAAGGTTTATAAGGCTAATACTTTATAGGGCTAGTATGCACAGGCCTGGGGCCTTCAAGATAATATAATCTAATACTTGGAGATCCCCTGATGAAAGGCACTATATATGCAAAGTGCTTTATAAACATTAATTAGTTAATGTTGAAAATTTTGCCCAGGGCAAAAAAAAAAAAAAAAAGAAAAAAATCCTACCAAAAATCCCCCTTCCCTCCCTCTCTCCAGTCCCTAACTATACAAAGTTAATGATTCTGTGTGTGCAAACTTAGAGTACATTTTAATTTCTGTTTACTTCTGGGGAGATGGAAGCACTGGAAGTACTTTATACGTTACGCTTCTGCACCATTACTAACATGGCGGCTTCTCCTATCTATGTGCTTTAGTCTCCATGAATGAGGACACCCCAACATCTACAGCATAACTTTGGACCACGCTGTTTGCAACAAAACTGCCCAGGCTCTACTTGCTCATCCCTTCGTAATCTGTAATCGCCAGCCAACCAACCAATCAACCAACCAACCCACCCATGTGCGAAGGTCTTTGTGACAATAGTTTCCATTCCAGGCCACCTTTTCAAACCTTGGGCAATCAACAGATGGTTTCAGTGTCATCACCACATCGTATGTCACCACATTTGTATGCACAGAGAGCAATGGACAAAGTAATACACGTGTTGGTTATCACAAAAGGAGGAACACTCAGCAGTCTAAAGGACAAAGGAAGACCTTGAACGATGAGGTTATATTTCAAAGCAGCTGGTGTAAAAGGCAACAAGTTCTGCATTCAATGATATTTCCAGGAATGATATTCCAGGTATATTTCATCTCTCCTTCATGATCCGTCCCAGGAAAACATTCAGCTTTTTGATAATGCTAGGGGATATTTTCTCTGGAAGCCCATATCTGCACTGGTGTTGTAGTCCACCACAGTTCATCCTACTCCTTTCAGAGCACTGTGCTCACTTCCATGCTTTGCAAAGCTTAGGGGCCCTCATAGGCAGCATTTTTCTCCTGAAAAAACCCTTTGCATCCCTGACAAGGCCCTTACAGATTCCACTCAGTTCACTCAAGTCTGTACTGTGCCTGTTCCTAGAATGCCACAAACTACCAAATCATCTGCCTGCCTTGGACTTCTCTGTATCACATCCACCAGCAAAGGACCAGCAGGCTCCTAGCCCCATGGCCAGGATGGATGTCCACTTCCCACCACTCTTTCCCCAGGTGCAAGGGCAGCAGAGACCCCAAGGGAAGGAGATGTGCAGGCAAACCCCTTCCCTGAAAATCTGGTGGTATCTTCTGGAGTCCTTTTTCCCCATGTGTCCTGTTGGAACCCCAAACTCATGCCCATCAGACCAGACACAGAGATGAAATTGCTTGATGGAGCAAAAGAAACTTTAATGATGGAGGAGCAGAATGCAATCTGCTTGCAGGAGCAGGGTCTGGCCCAGCAGGGTTTTTGAGAGCTACCAGGTCCCCATGGCAGTGGCTGGATGCAGAGAGACCTTTTAAACTCTGCATCTGATGCCTTCCCTGCCATCTGGGTTTTTGCAGGCCCCTGGTAGTCTCCCAGCACCCAAAGCAGCCAGTGCTGCCTCCCTGACAATGGACCTTTGGTGAGGGATGCTTCTCCTTTCCCTTTCCTAGATCCTGTGGGTCTTGAGGGCTCTTCTAAGTATTTTGGCTCCCCACAATGCCACCCTGTGAGATGTTGCTGTGCACTGGCAGGAGGACACTCAGCCAGACAGACATTTTCCATCTGCCTGATCTGTCTCTGGGAGAGGCAGCATCAAGGGATGAGACCACTGCAAGGTACCATCATTTCTCTTAGTCTTCAAGCCTTAGACTTGGTAACTGCTATGAGCAAAGTCTTAAAGTGAAGTGGAGCCAGCCCAAGTGACCACAGACCATGCAGATGGTGACTGTCTTGTGCTCCAGCACTTAGCAGCCAGGCAGCTGCATGGCTTGGGAGCACATCTCCTCTCCAGCGGCTTGTGAAGAGGTGACTTACTGAGCTTAACTGCCTGTTGGTGCAGCATTGTGCTCGGCAGGTGAAATGATGGGGCTGAGGAATCAATACATTTCCAAGATCTCAGCCCTAATGACAGCCCCCCTTAGTATCATTGGCTATTGAGGGAGTCTTCGGAGAATCAAAGGCTGGAAAGGTTTTCCCTGGTGTGTTCCAATCGCTGCCACCTTTGGGCACAGTCAGGTTCAGCTGAACATCCCACTCGGGTGAGTCCTCTCGGGGGAGTTTTGCCTGTACACGAAAGCAAGATCAAGCTAGCAGAGAGCAATCACTTACACACGTATCTAATGCAGACATAACTGAATCAGCTAAGCTATACTTTCATCTTGTGCAGTTAGGGATGTTTAATTTTAATCCTTGTGTCAATGGGGAAAAAAATGGTATGAAGTCCTAATAAATAAATTATGCTGCCGAGTGCTCAGATCAGCACATCCTAGCTAGAAGCAGTACAGAAAAAGCCACCTTCCAGCACTGCAGACTGCTTTAAAACATCCCTTCAAATAGATGTTCTTGCAAGCCAGTGATACACCAATGCTGTTGTGTTGGCTTCAGATCACGAAGCACTTGCCATTCTGAGGGTGTCCAACTCTGAGAAGGAAGAAAGATGAGAAATATTTAGTCATTTTTGATTATCAACTTGAGAACTCCTGAAGAACCTTGATTTTTCAAAATCATAGTGTATTTGCTCTCAGACAGCCTGGCTGCTTTCAGGCGTATCATGCTGGGCACCTGCCAAGGCAACCACTGAAATTGCAAGTCTGCTTGAAAAATCTAGATGGGAGATTGCAATGGAGGAAACTGTCTGTGCTGCTATTGCTGAAGTTACTGATTTTTACCTCCTCTGTTTTTAAATTACTTTGCGGCATTATTTGCTCTCAAAGAGACAGCTAGGAATGCAAGGAGAAACTGGAGACTGGAAGCATCTTTTATATTGCTATAGGCAAAATACTTGATTTTCCTGGGATTTCTTGGATTCTCAGACCCTGGTTAGGTTCCAGGGATAGGAACTAGCACAGGGAACTGTTTGGTCTAGGTCAGATACTACCAGTTTCACCAAAGCTGTCAGTCTGTGCCGCTGCAGAATGTTTCCAGTATGTATTAGGACAGAAGCTGTTTACCACCCACTGATGAACTTTTATGTGTAAAACGTCCCTTTCAATTTGGGCTGAAGCAGACATTTGCTTTGATAGTTATATGAAAAAACCCTTAACTTTGCCCTGGGATATTTATAACCAAAACATGCAGAATTATTGCAACATAAAATCTGCTTCACTGGGTCTTGGTGATATAAAAAAGACCAAAAAAAAGGAAGAAAAAAGAAGGTTAATATAATAAAGAAAAAAAGACAGATGAGTACACAGAAAACACTTCAGATCTACAGCACTATATTGTCCCAGCAATGCCACCAATTCAATTTAAATCCTTAGGAAAAAGCTAATGCTATTGAAACACTGCAAATTAACAACAGCCCTGGCCTTGTACATCACCCCTTCACAACAACCAGCACATCAAACACCTTCACAGCTCCACACGAAGACAGAGTGGAGGAAAAGTGAAATGGTTTCTCATCCTCTGCCCTGCCAGAGGCAAGTGCCAGCTCTCACTGTTGTAAACTGTAAGGCAAGGCAATCTGCAGTGCTATGGAAAGAAAACAAATACCACAATAGCAGGCAGGCAGGCAGGCAGGCAGAATGAGACAGAGATATTTTTAATTGATGCTAGAGGAACATAAATAGATGAAGCTGACATTAAGCAGCACAGCCCTTTTTCTCTCTCTGCCAGGTACCCATTTACCCGGGCTCATAACCAAAGGCCAACATGACATCAGAAGCCCTGTGGTGTTTTGCCTTTGGGCAACAGCCGGTAAAACTGGTTTCATCTGGCAGATGAGCGTGTGAGCTGAGGTAATTGGTGTGTTCTTTTCTGCCTCAGATTCCTTATCTCATCCTGAATATTCCCATAACCTCCCTTTTTCCAGCCCCTTTTGTTTCTCAACAAAAAAAATATTTACATTGAAATAAACAGTGGGAGCCTCTAGATCGCATCGGGAGACACAGGTGCTGGCAACTTCACGAACAATGAGCAGCTCAGTGACAGCTGTAGAAAGGATAAGCTGGAAGGGGGGGCTTTTTCTAGTGGGACTGTTCCCAAACAGAAGGGGTTTGATAAAGGAGCCTCACTCAAAACCAGCTGCCCCTCAATTTTTCTTTCACTCCTGAGATCGGTTTGGATCCTTTTTCTGGGGTGTTTTGTAGTATAAAACCCACCTGAATGTGATCAGAGCACAATGTGGGAATCTTTCTACACGCCAAGGCTGAAAACAACCAGGGCTGCCTATTCCTAGGGCTGTATTAGCAGTGCTTTGCCAGTGCAGCCATCCCAGGCTATGCAGAGGTTGGGCAGGCTTCCTGCGGGCATCCCTCACATCTATCCCTGCTTTGCTCACTGAAGAGCGCAGGGTCATGGAATAAATTCTGCCAGCAAAACTGTATTTTCTAGCATATCACTGAATGTACTTTTCTGGTGATTTTGTTAGATTATCTATGTGGATGAGTGACGTCACCCATCATAGCTGTTGGTTAGGGATGGCCACAGCATGTCTGCAGGATACACGTGCTCAGAACACTACTGTGGGGCAGCACCACAGCCAGGTAATGTGTGACTGGGTAAACTGGGGATAGGGCAGAGATTTCTGGCTTGTTTGAAACATATGAGCCTCTTCAAGCTGCTCCAGAAAGAAGTTGGAAAGCAAAAAAAAATATTTTCTCATTCCTTCATTTCAAATACGCTACTGATACCTATGAATGTGGCAGAAGGACTGGGCACCACACCTAGACCTGCTCTGACACATCAGCTCAAACCAGGTAGGATGCTGCTTCCATCATCTGTAACTTAAGAAAAAGTGGCCTGCTTTTCAGAAACATTGTTCTTTCCACTTACAGGTCCCTTTGGAGCTGGGAGATGCTGGAAGCGTGGAGAAGCTTGGGAAATCTGGCCATACACAAACCCAGACACTTGTGTTTAGCCTCTCACATTTTGAATGTTCTCCCTCTTCTCCTATGGAAATCACTGGTGAAACTTCTCACTGAAGTGAAGCTGGATCCCAAGTCTGTTAATGCTGACATATTAAGAGGGAGAAGAAAATGCAGAACATAAGATAGAAAAAGGAGCCTCCAACCTGCTAAACAGGGCTAAAACACAAATCCAGTGGTTATGTTAAAGAGTCCAAATGAAAATTATCCAAATGTACAGGATTATAGGAGAAGAAAAAAAAGAGACAACTGGAAAGAGATGATGAAAAATGGGCTAAGGCAGGAGGAAGATATAAAAGGTGGGAAACGAATGGGAAAATCCACTTGGGGATGAGAGAGTGGCTGAAGAAGATGTAGAAGGAGGACACAAGTATAGGAAGGTTGGTTTGAAACAAGGTAGTTGTGGGTGTAGGCACAGATATAAGGGCTTTGAAATCTGGCTCTGAGCTTCACAGATGACAGGAAGAGACACCCAGAGGAGCATGGACATCTCCAGAGACGCTGGAAAATGTCTGAGCTCTTTGTGGTCTCTATGGAAAAAGACATAGGGAAAAATGGAGCAGGGAAGGAATGGAGGGGGTCCCCTTGTCTTGGCCACCTTGCTGGATGTGCCCCAGAGACCAAGCCTGGACAGGTGCTGCAGGAGCTCCTGTTTTTTCTTGAGGGGCTTCAGGGTTTCTTGCAAGACTGAGAAGCCCAGTTTAGGGATGTGCTGCAAGCAGTGAGCAAGGCAGACCCAGGTGACTCCTCCAGCACATCCCCTTGCCCAGACACAACCCTCCCCCCCACAACCCTCTTCGCACCACCCTGCTGCTCCCAGCCCACGATCCAGCACTGCGGGGCTATTCATGGCCTGAGCAGGAAGCCAAAGGGCTGCACCTGTGCTGTTCTACACCTCTACATGGCACATAGATATTGGGGAGCCAGAGGACTTAGGAGGCTTCTGAGCTTGCCCAGGAGGGTGGCTCTTCCCACAGACCCAGCCCCACAATGACACCATGTGATACTCCCTGCCTACCAGGTTTTAAAACAGGTCCACGCAAACAAAGCTGGGAGCACTGTTTTGACCTCTCCTCCTATCCCTCTCCTCTCTCCTGCACTGAAAATATTTTGGCCAGGGTCTAAGCAGCAGAAGGACATGTTCCCCTGCTGCTTCTCCCTCTCTTTGGTGAAATACTAACCAGCACACCACTTTGGCAAGAAGACAAATGCCTCAGGTTCAGAAAACACATTTTGGACTTTTAAGAAGAGTGAAATGAGGCAGCTGCCCATTGTGGGCAATTTAGTTTAATGTGATATTGAATTCAGCTGTTTAATACACCCAGATGCTCCAGCATTGAGTGTATAAAAAACCCCAACTTCAATAAATAATGAAGATGTGAAAATTTTTTTTTCTGGTTGTTTCCTTTTTTAATGAAAATGGCAAAACCACTAATTTGCTACTGTACATCTGCATCAGTTATTTAACATGACATCTTGCTGTAGTAATAATCCATCAACATCCAGTATTACATATGGATTCATAAAAAGGTTTATGCTTGTGTTGGTGCTTTTGCTTTCTGCCAAACCAATTATATACATTTTACAATAAATTATACATATTGAACTGAGAACCTGCTGTGCTAATTGCTCACATTTTTGTAGGGGAAAAATGTGGTCATGGACTGCTTTTTTTCATTTTAAGCATATTGAGAACATGGCAGAAGAAGATGCTATGTCTTCAGTTTTTCAGAGCTGAAAAATCAATATTTAGCCCTATAATAAGTAAAACAAACAAAAAATCAAGAAGAAAGAAATTGGGGGAAGCTTTCTCTGGTGTGTTCTTGCCCTTCTGTCTTAACTTGGTGATGTATGGAAATACAAACACAATCTCAGTACTGCGAGTATCCCATGAAATGAAGACCAAAATTCTACTGTACCAAAAGCTAAGGGTTCCCTGAAATGCCTTCCCAAATCAGGACCCCACAAGGAAGATGTGAAGGAGCTCTGCATTTACCTGTCTTGAAGCTCTTCCTTCTTTGTTTGTCAGCAGCAGTGACATGTGATTGTGAGATGCAGCTTCACTGTTCACAGAATTTCTGTGAGTAGTATCTTAAATATAGCTTATTACATTAAGCCCATCACTTCCGCCCAATGGCTTTCAAGTCCCATTAGGATGGAATCCCCATTCTGCTCCCTATTGAAAAAAAATGTAGATCTCTCTTGATTGAAAAGAAAAACAGGACAGAATTAACACTCCAGATAATATGACAATGGCACCAAGTAAAGAGATAGGGCCACATTTCACACTCCCTGAGGAACCTGTCACATCTCAGTCAGTCTGGTCCTCTTGGAAATGACAGAAAACATAGAATGGTTGAGGTTGGAAGGGGCCTCTAGAAATCATCTTTTTTGCTCCCACCTGGCACAAGCAGGGCCCCCTTGAGCCGGTTACCTAGGACTGGGTCCATATGGCTTTTGATCTCCAGGGGACCCAGAGAATTTGCCTGATGGGGGAGCAGGGAGCTGGGTGCTGCCAGCAGCACCTCTCCCAGCCCCGAAAGTGAGTACAGGCACTGCCCTGGCCTGCACCCCCTCTCACTGCTGCACGGTTACAGCTGTGACATTTTTTGGGTGGTTTCTCGTCAGTGGTGTTGCTCTTGCAGCTCTCACTCACGCAGCAAGGCTCCATGAGCTGAGGAGGACACCATCACGAAGGCTCTGTGGTCACTGATGTCAATCAGTCACCACATCTGCTGTGTGGAGCACCAGCTGAGGCTGGACCAGAGCAGGCTGCTGAGACAAAAATAAAGCCAATCCAAACACTGAGGACAAGTAAATTGCCCTAATTTTTAAAGACATGCATTGAAAGGGGTGCAGCTGTTATCAGGCCAATAAGAAAAGCAAGGAACAAAAGCAACAACCAAAGATGTGGCTAAATCTCTCAAGCAGAAAAAGAAGAGGTACTTTTTAAATGAAGGCATATTAGCTAAAAGATGAGGGAGAAAAACCCCCAAAGATAAAGAGTAACATTTACTACTAATGTGTAGGAACATCCTGGTCCTCATCGTGCTACAGCTCCATATCATGTCTTTGATGGAAGAGATTATTCAAAACCCCATAGCATACACAGCAGGGAACAGGAAAGAAGCATTTCCTAAACACTTTAAAAATGTGCGCTTTTTCACCCTAGCAAAACAAAGTATATGCTGTTCTGATTGATTTATTATCTCAGCATTGCCCTTTGGTCTCAGTGGATATATTAACATTAAGCAGGTAAAGACTTAAGAATAATGTAAAATAGAGTTTACAGCAGGCACAGATCTGACTGAATTCTGCTGTGGGATGGTGAAAAAGACAGAAATGCTCCATTAAATTTAGAGATAAAGACAGTTGTGTTTACATGTGTTAGTAAGAAGAGGCTGCGACTATATGTGGCCATGAATTCTCTGCCGAGCTGGCACATGAACATCATGGTACCATTGGTTTGGTCTCACAGGGAAGGTCCTTCCTCAGAGCCCGGCATTCCTTCCCTCTCCAAAAAGCAATGGAGGATTTTTCTCTTTCACCAAGGAGCGGATCAATCAGGAATGAACTTAAATGCATGAAACATGTTAAACCCACCAAGTTACATGCACTGTATTTGGTTTTCCTTAAACATTGTTTCTTTGTACTCCCTTGCTAGCCTTCAAAGTGCGCCAAGTACTCTGCTCATGCAATAACTGGTTTCAGGCAAACCAGCATGGCAGTTTGCCTGAGCTGAGAAAATATGCTTGAAGTCGGCATTCACAGGCAGCTTCAACATCCTAAGGAAAATGCTTTGTTTTTGTAGCCTGAAAGTATGTCACAAACATGAATAGAATTATACACTCGCTCTCCCTCGCCCTCAATCCTCTTTACCTTAGGAAAAAATTATACACTTCCAATTACAGGGCCAGTTAAAATCAATACAAAGGTGGGAGAAAACAGATCATTTTTCTTATGGAAGTAACTGTTTTCATTAATTTTTCATTAGTCCTGCTTTTGTTGTGCTATCCATCACTGAAGAAGCTGGTATGCAGTGGATTACATTTAGGTTATCTTACATGCTTCCAGGATTTAGGAGATATTGCCCGATAAAGCTGCGAGCTTTATGGCTTTAACTTACATCTATCAATAATGCATCAGAAGAGAATTTTTCTGCAGAACAGCTGTCCCTGAGCCAAGCAGCTTTCTTCTGGAATAGCTGCACTGGTTACAGCAGAGATGACAGCACAGCTTTTAAACTACTCATCTAAGGGCTACAACTGTGAGAAAGATGAGCAGATGCTGAAGGAGAAAGATAATCTGTGAGGGTTTGAGCCCTAGTTTACCACTGTTGTCATTTTTATTGAAGCTGGGAGCCAGCTGTCCCTTGCCCCATATCAACAACCACACCTGGAAAACATTCCTGCCATCCTGGCATGCAGCAGGATTTTGTTGTGACCACTATATGAACAAACAAAGCTCTTTCACAAAATGCACTGGAGCTTTCCCCTCCTCCTATTTTAGTGCTTCAGTTCTGTGTTAAGGAACATAAACATAAACAGAAAATGATAGTCCCTACTGAAAAGCTGAGCCAGAGGAAGGAAATGAAGTAGTTCATCAGTAGACTTCACTTAAAACAGGTAAGGTAAAGGAAATTTTATTTCATTTAATTTATTTTTCTCTCACTTCGGAAGGAATTAGAAAAAGAAATCAGAAGGTGCATCAAGCCTAACATGCTACATTTTAAGCTCATTCAGACATCCCAGCAATGCCTTCTACAAGCTTGAATAGCTTCTAAGTCTCAGCTTAAAAAAGAACTGTGTCACAGTGCCTCATTGATTTCCACCTTTCCTTTCCGTACGGCAAGAGGGCTTGTGGAAGAGGGCAGCTAAATGGGACTCCAGATGTGCAGTTTGACACCCAGGTGGGTGACAGTCGAGCCTCTTTAGCCTCCCCAGCTGCAAGGTGAGTTTATTGCTGCCTTCTTCCCTTAGAAGTAGAGAGATGCTTAATTGAAGGTCTGTACAATGCTTTTAAGAGACCAAACACTGCAGTAGGGCCGAAGTTATTACTCTTGGGCTGCCCAGGCACAGCCCCCAGCAGAAGAAAAACAAGCCTCCTGAACAGAGAAAGCAAGGGAAAGAAATGCACAGCTGCTTTTGGTTTCAATGTAAGCCACCCAGAACTGAAATATTTACAGAAGCAGCAGGGATTAGTAAAATCATGGCTCCAGATCTTCAGAACAAGCGTCCATGCTCTGCTTGTTTTGCCTTTTGCTTTTGCAATTTCTTGGCGGGTAATCAAATGAAATATCAAACATCCACTGGTGAGCCTTGCTAAGCCCTCTGGTTTGACCTGAGGTCAGAATGAATGCAGTACATGAATTCAGGGAACTTCAGCACATGCAGGTTTTGTTTCAAGTCAATGTCACCCTGTCTTTTAGACTGCATCCTAATGGTAAGGAGGCAAGGCCAGCCATCCCATGCTTCGCATTTTCCTCAGGAAAATTAATAACAACACTGACAAGCTACATAACAGAAGCCACAAGACCATTTAGGGTTGTAGATGAGATCATTTATCAGTCCAAACTCCAGAGCACAGAGATAAATCTCCCTCTCTCCGTCTCTCCTCAGACCATCAAGCCAGAGCTGTGCTCTGAGGACCACAGGACAGGGCTCAATGCCTTGGCTAGGGCACCAGCACCCCATGCTCCCCAAGAAGACAAATCCAGTCTGCTCATACCAGTGACAGCCTCTCCAGAGAGGAGAGCTCATGCATATAGGGCTTTAATGAGACTGAGAGAGAAGAGTCTGATCAACCTGTGCTTCCTCTGACCTGCAGTGGAAAATACTGTATTTTTAGAAGCAACAGAGATGACATACTATTGCTGTGGATGCAATGGCACTGACAGCCCATGACCACACTGCAGCCCTTCAGCTTCTGACAGGAGTGTGAGGCAAGTTCACCATGAGTATGGAGGGCAGAAGGTGGGATCTGGCCCACCATAATCTCCATCATCACCTGAAAAATATGACATTCCTCATTATTTTAGGGGCACAGGACTCCTATCAGGTCCCTAGACAAAAAATGTGAAAGAAAAAAAATCACAGATTCAAGGACAAGTGGGCTTTTCTCCGTCTGTCAGAGGACATCTCCATTTCTGGAGGTCTTACTTGTGCAAAAGGAAGATTCTTTGGCAGGCTAGCACTAGGGGTTCCCCCCAGCATCAACGTAAACATTCTGGTTACCAGCTAGCAGAGCCAGCTCAGCTTACAAGAGGATGAATTTTTGTATTATGTGCCTGCATTTTTTCTTTTAAAGAAGAGTTAGGGATATGATTTTAATGATTTCAGTCTCAAAGACAGAATCCCATAGGCTAAGTCAGTTTTGGGGTCTTCAAAAACCAGATCAATGGGGTAGCAGCCAAAGCCAACATAGGGACCTGATGCAACATATTGATTTTTGGTGGTGGCAATCCCTCCAGACCCTCAAGAAATAATAAACCACTCAAACTGAAGTCTGAGAAAAAGCAACTGGTCTACAGGCCCTAAGGATGTCTTGGTTTCATTTCCACTGTAAATAAACCTCAGGCAGCTTGAATGCCAACATACAAATACCAGTTGTCCATAGAAATAATTCATAATACAGAATTCCGCAGTGAAGAAATGACAGATGGAAATAAATGTTTTTATTTCTCTGAAAAACTGACCATCGGTCAATAAAAATGCTTTTCTCACCCCCCAAAATCCAACCCTTCCCTCCCAAGTAATGCAGTGGAAACATTAAAGAAAAATTCACTTGACAAATCATTCGGGTGGCAGTAGAAACCCTATAATTAGTATAGAAATCAATTTTTAAAGGTTGCTGCAAAAAATTATGCTCATGAATAAAATGTTTCTCTTCAAATTGAAATCAGTGCCTGTTCAGCATAAAGGAAAATATTGAATGGGTGGCTCAACTTGCATGTTTTCAGAGTTTACTAAGTTTTCCCTATTGGTTTTTGTTATGCATTCAAGCAGGCATCATAAGGCAATCATAAAACATGCCTCAACTTGACATGCTTGTGCCAGTCAAGTAGTGAGATGATCAGCTTCCTTCTGTAGACACGTGGCAACGGAGAGGAAAAACATTCATTGGGCCAGACTGCCTTGCCAATAAGTACCTGGAGACAGAATAAATTAGCAGCACCTATTTACCACTAGTGCTTCTGGAAAGAGAGATTAACCCAGTGACAAAGCAGGACTTCACTTCCTCCAGCACGGAGTAAATTAGCTCAGTCTTCAATGGGACATGGAGTTTTAAGGTTCATCCAAGCATGCCAGGATCCATACTTTATGCAGCTGTTGGTACACTAAGGAGGCAACAGGAGAAGGACTAAACCCTGGGTCAATGGTTATTGCAGAAATCCAGCACCTGTGTTTTCCAAAGAAGAGGTGAGGACCAAGTTCCTCTGCCTGTGTCTCGCTCACTGTGGGGAGTTGGTGCCATCTGCAATCTCTGCACTTCTGCAGGAGTTCTGGCAGCTGCTTAACCAATTTGCTGAAGTACAACGTTGGCAACTACTGCTCACTGCAGCTCTGCCTCTTGTTATTAAATACAGCACCACTGATCACACGAAATGGAGTCAACACTTTCTAAAATACATTAGATAAATTTAGTTGTCAAAATTATTAACCTCCAGAGACAAGCTGACTGTAAGCTGGTCCTTCTTGGTGGGTCCCCCTACCCACATGCCCCCCCCTCCCCCCCCTTTCCTGGAGATATTGCTCATTTGTTTGTTGATCAGTTTTTCAAAAGAACATTTTAAAAACACATGGTTAGAAGCCTCAATTGCAAACCAGACCAATTTCATTTGCTCTCTGAAAATCTACAGCTAGCTTATTCCTGCATACATTTTTCATCAGCCATCACTTTGAATATTCATGACCTTCTTACTCCATGACCACATTGTAACTGCAGAGACTTTTACATTCAGGGTCTCAGAGTAATGTTTGACTTCAAGAACAACAAAAGCAGGCTTGGTGGGAGGGCGACTAGCCAGCTGAGGATTTGGGAGGAGCACAGCGGTATCTTCAATGTCACTGACTTGGAAGGTACATGCTGAGGAAGCAAAACCACCAGCAGAGCATAACCTGCTGGCTTTGGGAGCCACGTGTTGGAAAGGATCAGTGGCAAAGCTCCTCGCTCTCCACACCCAGCTTGTGCAGAGGCTGCAGGCAGTGAGGGCCCTGCCAGCACTGCAGGAACACTTTTGGGTTGCTGTTACTCCTGGCCAGGCAAACTTGGGGTGCCTGCTTGTCAAGCAGCAGGGAAAGGAGCTGCACCCCCCACCCTCCCCAGCTCCAGCCTGCACTGGAACATAAGCTCATATGCACAGATGGGTGCCAGCAGGGCAGGTCTGGATGCGGGAATACCTTTGGGCTGAACAGAGACACATTCCGGGGGACACTGTGGAGGCCCCAGAAAGGGCGGCTCCACCCGGATGACAGGAGGATTCGTGCAGCAGTCTCTGAAGAATCACATCACCTTGCACTGGCACCCATGTCCTCTTAAACCCATGGCGACTGGCATCTTTTTGGTTGTCACAAATTTCATCACTTCCAATGGTTTGAAGATCTGTTAAAAATATTTATTTCCCTAGATTTTAGCTTTCCAACTTCTGTGCAGACTAACAACCAAATTTTGGGCAATAAGAGCAAGTATTTGTTTATTTTGCAAGAGGACTTCTTGCTGCTAATTGAAAACAAGCATTTTCAATGAGGCAGCTGTTTCATTTCTGTGAAAAGACAGATCAGCATCACACTGAAGATCTAATAACCCACTAATGACCCTTAATTTTTAGAGCCCCCTTCCTCGCCCATTTTCACATTTCAGTAATTCCAAACCATTGATATGTGCTGCCAGTTATTTAAAGATGTCCTCTGACATCTTTTAATAAAAAACAGAAAAAATGTAACTTGCTTTTTTTTAGTTATCAGACTATAGTAAAAACCTTGTTACATGTATCTAACAGTTTCTTTTTTTCTTTTCTTAAATAAATAGCGAAGTGTCACCAAAATGAATGAACGCCAGCACCACTGCGTCGGTAGAAATTTCCATACTAGGATGAACATACAGTCATATTCTGTAGCAGTGCATAAAAAGAGACTTTGGGGGAAAGGTAGTGGCTGCTGGTGCATCAACCTGTGCAGGGGTTTGGGGATGTGGTGCCTCTGCAAAATCTCGGGCCTGGAGACAGTGCCTGTGGAGCTGGCCTCAGTGAGACTCTGCAGGAGAGCAGCTCGCGGGACACCCACATCCAGGATGTGGATTTCCTGCCTGACACCAAGGAACATGCAGCCAGTGGGTAACACAAGGGACTGGCCACACCACTCTCCAGGCGGAAGAACAGTGGCTTGAGATGAGGGAAATGAGCAACATGAAAACCAAACAGGCTGACCAACACTCAGCAAGGCAGGGGCTTGGAGAGTCGAGGCTGCCAACTCCTTAAACAAGAGGGAATGATGTAAGGATTCACTCTCACAATGAAGGTTACAGAACCAGGTGTCATTTTTTGATGGGTTTCCCTGGGCTGAGCTGGTGTTATTTTCACATCTGACCGACAGCTTCTCTTCCAGCTGGGACAAAGCTTAAAAGGGACAGTGCTGAAGGAATAGCAGCCATGTACACCACACCAGAAGATTCCTCAACAGCCTCTGCTGCCTTTAACTTGCTCCACTCTGTGCAGGCAGCGCTGCCTGCCCACTGCTTTGCCCCTCCACGTGCTGGAGTGCAGTACAATCCCACCTCTCTGCTTCTGTTGGCTTAAACCAGACCCTTGTTATTTTAAACAGGAGTTTATTGTATTTAATACATTATAAAATTTGAAAAAATTGTAGGAAAGCAGCAGATTCAAACCAGAGCATCTCTACCAAATATTAATTATTCTGGCCCCCTTTGAAAAACACAAAACAAAACAACAAAAAAACTCATTCAAAAGAAAAGTTAACCTTTCACATCTGTGAGGGCGGACAAAAAGTGTGCGACTTCTGTACAAACTACATTTAAAATTTCAGCTTTCCAATGCAGTGGATGGTCATCTCCTGAACACCTGCCCATCCACCTCTAAAAAAGACAGACATAAACCTCCATATGCGAATAAAGTTGATTCAAGGTGTGTACACATTAAAAAGTGGATGGCTGTTGGGCAATGGAAAATGGGTGAAGAGTAGTCTATGAATCCCCCCCTGGCAATGGCTTGTACACCATTAAGTGGGCCCAGGAAGGGCCTAGGACACTTAATGGCCATCACAGCACCAACCTCATCTACCACATTTTGTCATTGCGTTTCCTACCCTTTGACACATACATACATATATATATGTACAGACATACATATACATACATATTTTTTATGTGTGTGTGTGTTTTCTTTTATACCTTGAGGTTACTATTATTCTCACTACTATTCCAAGTGTTCCCATATGAACTCAGGTGTGGTCTCTATATTTGATATAAATGTGTCTTTTATTCAATTTTAGTTCCAGAACTTGTTTGGAGTCCAAACTGCACATGAAATGTCCCCTTTTTTTCCCTCTTTGTTTTCCTTTTTTTTTTTTTTTTTTTTTTTTTTTTTAAAAAAAAATTTCCTTTTTTTTCCAGGGGNTTTTTTTTGCATAAAGAAACATGTCCATTTTAGTCCAGAGGCTCTTGCTTTATTCGAATGACAGAGGGTGCACGAGATGTCCTTCTGAGTTCTCGTCTCAGTACGTATTCACTGAATTGGGAAGAGTCCACCCCACCTCCACATGAGCCAACAATCTCAAACCCTCTTTGCTGTAACCTCTCAAGTACCTGCAAAAAAGAGGAAACAAACACCAATGTATAAATAAATAAACAGACTATTTGCTGTCCAATGATAATAACTGCTGTTTTCAAATTGATTCAGCTAAGGGAAAAAAAAAGCTGTTACATGGCTTAACTCTATTGGATTGATTTCTGCTGAGTATTGCCACTGAACAGTGAAAAAGAAAAAATAAAGAAAAATTTATTTTATTTTTTTAGTACTGCCAACAAATCCAGTCTTCTTCTGGCCACAGAAGCATGACTAGAAAAACACATTCCCTGTTTCATAGAATTTATAATACAAAAGGGCGAACACAGGATTGCACAGCAGATCTGAGAAAACGCCTCAACTAAATGGTGACAATGTAGATAACATGGTCATAATTTCAGAAAACCTACCATGATATTTACTAGAGATTTAAAAACCAACTCTTTGTTACTTTTATCATCTTCATCTGCTCTGGGCTTCCTTTACCTGTGAAGGAGGCTCTTCCTGGGATTTACCAGGGTCAGCCTGACAGCCAGCAGCACCAAGGAAGGGGCTGATGCTCCTGGACCCCAGAGGATGTGGGACCCTCCGTTCAGCATGACCAGACCTCACAAGAGTTGTGCTGGAATCAGGTGCCTACCAAAGCTTTCCCAGCTATTTCACCAGTTGTCAAATTGGCTTGCGTGGGTGCTGAGACAACACCGGCAGGCAGGACAGCGAAGGGTGCAAAGGACTAGGGTGGGGGAAGAAGCAAGCTGAGGTTTAAAAATGCTGCAAAGAAGACATGCCACGTCTTTACATAAAATGCTTCAGGTTGGCAAATGTCTTTCCAAAGTACCTGAGCATGACTAATTGCACAGCAGACATATCAAAAAGGAAAGGGTAGGAAAAGAGACTTGGAAACAGTGATCAAAACACACATGCGATTTTTGGCTTTTAACTAGATGCTAAAATCCCCTGCCACTGCCCAAATATGTTGGTGCAAGCCACTGAAAAACAGAACAGGAGAACTTGGGTCCTGAGAAAAATGTGGTGGAAGCAGCTCTGGAAACCCTCAGCCCTGGACAAACCTTTTGGTCTGTCAGGTCTACTAGTAGCCCTTGCCCTGTCTCCCATTTTTATTAGTACTGGGAGGTGCTTATGTCCTCTTGTTATCAGTGTGGGATCATTACTGCTCTTGAAGCCTGTACATATTTTGCCACTCTGACTCAGGTTTTTCACATCAAGTAAATATGCTTTGTAATTCTTATTTGTACAACGAAAGTGTAAGCATCAAAGTGACAAAGTGCTGAAGGATACAACTGCCTTAAGAATTGTCATATGATGTGGCTAAATAACTGTCCTTGAAACTCCTTTTCACTTGTAATCTGACACGTAAAGCTGTCCTAAATTTGCATTAATCTCTATGACAAAACAATTTTGATGTTTCATGACATGTCATGACAGTCAAGGCCAATAAGAGACAATTTTCCAAGCATAACATGGGGTTAGATAGTTCTAGATAGGTCTGTCTAGACCCTTGTGTTAAATGCTAGCACATGTGCAGTGCCTGGCCAGCCTTCAGTGCTCAGCTTGCTTTACCTGGAGAAAAAGAGGCTCAGGGGTGACCTTCTACAACTACCTGAAAGGAGGCTGTAGCAAGGTGGGTGTCAGGCTCTTCTACCAGGAAACAGGCGACAGAACAAGAGGACATGGCATCAAGCTACACCAGGGGATGTTCAGGTTGGACATCAGATATAATTTCTTCACTATGAGGGTGAGCATTGGAATGGACTACTCAGGGCAGTGGTGGAATCACCATCCCTGGAAATGTTCAAGAAATGACTGGATGTGGCACTTAGTGCTGTGGTTTAGTTGATGTGGTGGTGTTTGCTCAAAGGCTGAACTCGGTGATATTGGAGATCTTTTCCAGCCTTAATGACTCTGATTCTCCACCTGGACAGTGGGACCTGGCAGATGAAAAGATGCCAAGCCCAGCTTGCAAGCCTGTTCTGTGGAACAATTCACTCATGAGCCTGCAGCATTTAGGAGGTGTGCATCAATTGTGCTATTGATGATTCCAGATGGGAATTGCTGGCTATGCAGGATGTGCTAACTAGGTGCAGGCACATGTCTGAGGTTGGTCAATTTTAACCAACAAAGGATAAAACACATAACACTATAAGACTGAAGTTTATTACAATTATTCCAGGAATTACCTGCATTTGTGTCCCAGATTTTTCCTTATCCATTTCATACCAGCTACTGATTTTGGGCATTGCTACATTGAATCATAGAATACTTTGGGTTAAAAGGGACCTTTAAAGATCATCTAGTTCAACCCCTCTGCAATGAGCAGGGACTTCTTTCAGTAAATCAGGTTGCTCAGAGCCCTGTTCAGGCTGACCCTTGAATATTTCCATGGATGGGGTATCCACCACCTCTCTGAGCAACCTGTTCCAGTGTTTCACCACCCTCATTGAAAAATTTTCCTCCTTTTATCTAGTACAAATCTACCCTATTCTAGTTTAAAATCATTACCCCTTGTTCTTATTGATCGCAGCAGGCCTCTACTATGCCACAAAAAATGAGGAAAAAACACCAAAAGTGAAAGTGAAGGGTCTTCCCTGAGATCACAGAAAATTCTAACACGTCTATAGTTTGCTTGCAAAGAGATTTGGTGATACATGAATTAAATGGAGAAAGACAACTCGACACACAGAAGTAAATAACTTGCTTAAGGCCTCCAGGTGATTCTGCTCACTAAAACACTCCAGTGACATGGAAGAAGGTCAGCCCTCTGGTACCTGGCCAGCAGCTCCCTTTCAAAAACTGCAGGCGTGACTTCCTACCTGAACCGAGTTGAGGTGACAGTATCCGTTGAGCGGAAAGCGGATGACGTGTGTGGAGTCGTGGTTCCAGCCGGCGTTGACAGAGTTGCACATCACATCACCGATCTCTGGGAACACTTCCTCTATCAATGACTTATCTCCGCTCAGTGTAATCCTCTCGCCGAGATCTGGGGCCACTCGCACCACCAGGCACTCGCAGGACTTTGAGAAGCGGCCACTCTCCCGGTCCTGCTTCCACCGTTCCATCTCTCCTAGCATGGGCTGAAGCTGGAAATACTTTGCTTCTTCATATAACAAGCTGTAGTCCTGAAAGACACATACATTACTGTGCACAGTTAAGAGAGGCATTGCTAATGTGGTGCTTAAGGTATATGGTTATTCAGGCCAACGCTGCTCGAGGTCTGGAACCCTTCAGACAGAGCTCCTAATTACTGTGTAGGAAGGCATAATAAAATAACAGTGCAAGCAAAAAAATAACCATCAGCCACTTGAAACAGACTGAGTATTGCAGCAATTGTAAGGGTAGGGAAAGGCTATGCTTGTTCGATTCCCTTCTGCAAAAAAAAAAAAATCCCACTTTTCCCCATATTTTATCCCCACAGTGATGTCATATAATAATGATCTCATTGAACAGATGGAACAGAATTCAATCAGGATTCAGAAAATTCATCACTAGGATCCATTGCGTCTTACAGCAATACTAGCAGGCATTGTAACAGGTATAAGAATATAAATGAGGGAGCTGGCAATGGTTGTTAGTGTAAAATGATTCACATATTTGCATAATGTTTGCACATATTAGTGCATTTTAAAAATTAAGTATTTTTTAATACTTCCCTATTTTGCCACTAGTATTGTTTACTACATCATCTCAAATGCCAGAGCAGAGGGAACACATTTCTAGGCATAGCCAGTGCAGAAGTAATTTAGAACTGATGATGTGGAATCTGCCTACTGCCATTTTTTAAATTTTTAAAACATAAAAAAAAAAAAAAAATCTGTTTTTTCTAAGTGTAAGAGCATAAAACCATTTGGAAAATACTTATACAGAGGAAAGAGATACATGAGAATTAGGGATGAGAGAAACAGAATGACAACAAGAGAAGCTTGCTAACAGTCAGTATGCTTCTGAATTTGAACTAGAAATCAAATACTCGATGAGGACACCTAAATCATGGTAAAAATACTGTTTACATTTATTGTGGAACAAAAAAGTAATGTAATCTATGTAATTCTAAGAAAAAATGAACACTGGGCATTTTAATCACTGCTTTTTGTACACCTTAAAGCATAACTGGGGAGGACAACTCTTTAAACATCACAGTTGGGTGAACTTTCCAGGAGTTAAATTTTTAGTTTCAGAACAGCTACAGTATATTTATGTGTTTAAAAGGCTCTACATAGGTAATTTCTTAATATTGCTTGAAAGGTGGCTTTTCCCTTTCCTGTATTTCTGATTTCCTGCAGGACACGTGCCGAGAGCAGCACAGAGCCATGCTAAGGCTTCAAAAGAAGGAAATGATGTTGGATAATGATAAGCTAACTTATCTGTTAGCTCCAAACTGCCACATTATTCAGGGAGACCCACCCTTGTCGCATATGGGAGCAGCAAGGATATGTCTACAGCACATGGTTCAAAGGTTGCTGAAAAAACAGCTCTTGAACAAAACCTCACAGCTACTATGCCCCAAATGCCTGAAAAACTGTCTCAGCTAGGAGAGGCAAAGGACTGCACACCAGTGTGAACTGCTCCATGCCTGCCTCATCACCCATCACCTCTCCTGTTCAAACCCAATTGCTGCATTTCCTGCAGTGAACCAGGTGCACTGAAGCGTGATCACTAAGTAAAGATAAGGATCTGTTCTGATTGCAGACACCACATATACACCCTCATACCTACTAGAGGATAAACATCACATGGATTCTGAAGCTCTGCCTCTGTAGGCTTTGTCTGACAGTGAACTACCACGAATTCAATTTGTTTCTAAAAACTGGAAAAAAAAAGCAGGCTCTTTATTAAAGTTTAAATAATAAACATAGGACTATTCATTCCTGACTTCTCTAAAACTCCAAAATTAAACTTGCAGTATGCATTCAAGAGTTTGAAGGAGAAAAGATTCTATTACTTAATGCCCAAATATTACTATGTGTGCAGTCTATTTTGTCAATATTGTGATTCACACACCATTTTCTGAATTTCAGTGTGGGAGTGGAAGCTGGAGCTGCTGCAATCACTGGGGAAGCATAAAAACGGATGAGAGGACAAGTAATCAGCAAAGCTCACGAGCAGTCAGTTGCAGATTGTAACATCACTTCTGTTTCCATAAGTATCCTACACTATTTAATTTCCCTAGGTCAAACCTGGCAAGGTTGCTTCATTACCACTATAGCCAGGAAGGGAAAGTTTAATATTGATGCCACCCTAAGGAAAGGGAAGACACCATTATAGCAACCCCGTTCCTACTTTTGCCACGTACCTGATATCAAACACCTTACCCTGCAAGTCCCCCTTCCCTATCCAGGGCTCTGTTTTGACTACACACCAGATACTTGCTTTACCAAGGTACATGCAAAACACCCAAGTCCCTTGAAATCTCACCTTGAAATCATCAGGAATGAGGAGTTTTGATGTCCTTAAGAAATTCAAGATATATCTGAACATCTGCCCATCTCTGTCGATAAAATAGTGCTGCTTGAGACTGTCGAGGACTATGGGCTCTGTGCCATCGAAAAGCCGGCCAATTCTGGAGAGGAAACAAGAGACAAGGAGCAGAGTCAGACCAAGCTCAGCTCAAGAGTCGCTCAAATGGCCCAACGCTACAAAACCCTCCCGTGCCAACTTCACTGAAGCAGCTCTGTGGCTTTGTTCCATAAGAAAAGGGTTGGTTTTAAACCACTGGGTAAGCCATCTATTTTCCAGCATGGCCTCATTAACTTCCAAGCTGCACAGCTGGGGAGGTGGAAGGGAAGAAGCCAGTATCTCTTAAGATGACAAATCCTCAGTGATTTTGGACACATCTTTTGATAGTCCCTTTCAGTACACCCCATCCCTTCTAGATGCTCCAACACCCTGGACTGACTCATTCTGCTTTCCAGAGCACTGCACAAGGAGCTCGATTTAGTTTAGAAACTGAATCTGGGTACCTGGGGAATAGTTTGGTTTGGTTCTTTGCTTGGTTTTCACTTGTTTTTTAAACCCAGGTCACTTTTTGGATACCATTTACTGCAACCAACACTAGGGCAGGCACAGCTGAGGTGAGGGCAGCACATTGTGCTAATATAAAAATGGGGGTACATAGTTGATAACATTTCAATGTGAGGTAATGCTTTAATGTAAAAGTTAAGTGCATGTGGCAGGTATCAATCAGAACAATCGAATAATACAGAAAAATGTCTCAGCTTTTAGACACCACCCACTGATCACCAGAACCACACAGTCACCTAGAGAGCTCCTGCTTGGCAACAGGTCTTGCAATTCCAACCACTATATATTTCTGATTGCACTATGTATTTCTGGATGTGGGTCTCCCAAATCAGCTTTAGTTAGAGCAATAGGTAGGGCTGAAAACTCCAAATGAAACCCTCAGATGAAATAAATGTTTTGTTTCTGCACTGGGGTATTTGCAAAACACTGCTGAGTCACTGGTGGTTTCCCAGCGAAATGAACAGGAGTGATTCTGTGTGCCTGTCAATATGTCTGTACGTGCAATGTGGAAGTACTTTTTGACAACAGTCATGGCACACTATTTTTGCTTTGTTTTAAAAGACGTGAATAAACAATGAGTGCCCACCACCAGCAACAAAAAAAGCCAGCAAATACTCAGAGGCAATCAGCCCACCTGGCTGCATGAAGCACCCCAGGCTGAGAGATGCCCCATCCATTGGCCAGCAGAAGGGGATGTCCAGAAGGGGTTCAAGAGGCAAAGACAGGAGTGGCTTCCAAAGAGGGGAAGGCAGCAGGGCTTGCAGCAGGCTCTCAGGGAACTGCAGAGGGGCAGGGTTCCAGGTGACCATACTGTGATGCAGTATGTTCACCTTTGACTGTGTTGCATCAACAGCCAAATATCCTCCCTTTGAAAATGGCACAGGCAACCAAAATTGAGTTTGGAATTATGTCTGTGCCTGGAGCAGGTATATATATATATATAAGTTGTGAACAGAATACAAATCTCATCTATAGTTTCTCACCAGCTGGGAGGAGACCAGGAAAGAAATAAAACTCCATTAACCCCAGATGGCCATTTACAATTCTGTAATAAATGCCTGAATCAATTCAAGTTGCATGAAGTGTGTAACATATATGGAATTAAATATATTTTGCATCATGATCAGGTACAGAACACTGTTTTTTCAAAGCCATCCCTTGAACTATTCAAGCTTTCTTCCTCAAAGACTTGTTACTGCCTGCCCAGCTGCTCAAAATTTAAGCTGCGACAGCCCATATAATACAGGCTCCTGTTCACTTGGTGGATGAACCACATTTTATGTCTAATATGGAAGTACTCAGCATTTAGAATTAATTTTCCCTTATATTCAAGCATGTCATCTTCAAATTTATCATGGAATTCACACGCAAAACATGTATTTGGCCAAGTCAGTCATTAGTGAAATGTATAATTGTAATTGGTTTCTGCAGCATTTTCCTAGTTCTAAATTACTTATATAATTACATATTTTAAACCTCTAGGCTTTTTGTCTCCATTTTATTAATTGTTTAGAGAAGAGCAAGATAGTATCAGAGGATGGAGCCTTCTGACAAAACCCTAATGCTGAGGAGAGTGCTCAGCCACTGGGAGTGCTACCTGGGACCTGAAAGGCTTTGGGAATGGGCTGGAAGCATTAACAGAAAGTGCTGCCTTACTGCTCTGCTGTTTTGTTTTACAGCAGCAGCAACAGCAGCAAAATCACAGGAACTGCAAAGCCCCAGTCCCCTCCTGACTCCCCTCCCAGGATCACTTTGAAATACACAACTGCACTTTCACATATTAAAACAACATTGGAAGGGTAGACCCCCGGCAGAGAGACATCTGTAAACATAATTAAAACTTTTTTCCTTTTCAGATGGAAAAAATGTAGATTCCAGCTTTCTTTATATGGCCTTCAGAGAAAATCTTGAGATACTATGGGATTGAAATCTGGTGACATGGTCCTGCTCGTAACCTGCATTTGCTACACCCATCAGGAGAGGAGACTGGGCTATGCCAGGATCTGGGTAACAACCAGCATCCTCACCTTCCAGCCTCACCATGTACTCCTGGGTTCCCTGGGGCCCAGTGGGAAGCTCGCTCTCGTGCCTCACTTGTCACCTCCTCAATACAGTACCATGATGATATCCATCCTTCCTGCCACCCCCAGCTCTGCTGGCATTCCCGCTTGGTCCCACACTGGGATTATGATGCTTAAGAGACACCAGTTTGCTGGCACAAGAAGGGAAGTCATTATAATTTCACTTCCCAAGAAAACCTGAAATATGTTTATCCCCATCGCCTTCTAGACAACGCTGGCCGATGATTGGCAAAGATGCCTTTTTTTATCTAAATGACAAATATGTAACAGCTGAACGGAGTTTCGAAACAGGAAAGTGCTTTGAAGGAGGCTTGCAAAATAAGATAATAATTATATGCAGAATTAGCCAAATATCAAGGGTAAAGGATAAGAAGCTGTAGTCCATTTACAAGAAAATGTGCTTCTGAAATATTTAATTAAAACTAACAGGCTGGAATTTTCCATATATCAGGAAAATTAATGTCCCATGGGTTGAAAGTGCGACCTCCAATGGGTAATAATTAATGTCTGTGGCTTTAAGTATCATATTCCACTGTCAGAAATCGAATGCTTCAAGGCTTGAGAATATAACCAGTGGAACACCCTGGTTCCATCAGAGAATTTGGTTTTACTTTAAGGACACAAACCAGGTATAGCTACAAGCCCTTGTTTACTGGAGGAAAAACAACCAGGGAATGGAAAAGATCATTGTTTTAATTCCTTAAAATACTGCAGGGATGGATCTTTCTTCCCACAGATCAGCACTCCCATAACAGTATTTCTAGACCAAAAAAGCTAGCACAGGAAGATTACATTGCTTGCAAGATTTCTCAAATTATTCAGAAAAAAGACTACTGCTTGTTAAGTATAAAAATATACTCAGTCTGCAGCAATACTGTGTACATGGTATGTTTATAACCTTGCTCTCTCATTGTATAAATATTAATATATATTATTATTATACACATAAAGAGAAAAGTCTTCATTTTAGTATATTCTGTCTTAGCTGAGAATGTGGGAGAGCAGCAATAATTAGGAACAAGATGGCCAGTACTAATTAAACAAGTCAACTGTTGCAAAACTCTCTTAATGCCAAGAAAAATGACAGAGTTCTGCAGATTGTTTTAGTGGCTTCACTGGACAGAGCTAAAATTCTTCCCTTCTGTAATCAAAAGGATACAGGGAACATGGAAAAGCTGCAAGCCTTGATGCTCGCAAACTTGCAGAATATTACATCACTTTCAAACTAAGGTAGAAATAAACCTTTTTCTTCTCTGAGAAAACAGAGGTTTCTTATAATTCAATATATTCAGTATATTATTTCTCAAATTAATGTCTTTATCAGAGGACACTAAAAACCCTAACTGAAAATCTTTTGCAATAAACTACTTTCAGCAGTTCTGAGCTGTCAGATTTCCCTGCTCCCCATGTCTTTCAGAGAACAAGAAAAAGGGAGGAAAACTGGTGTGAAGTCCTTCTCTTAACCCATCAGAGGGGACTGTGCAGCAGGAGGAGCATCAACGGTGCCCTGGAACCTACAATCCCACACTAATGGCGTGGCAAGCAACTGGCTGGATTTCACTGAGGGAGGATACTCAGCAGCTAGCAAAGAGCAAAATACTCATGAAAACATGTCTCTCTCTCCAGTAACGAAACACATGTTAAAGTAAAGGTATTTTATTTGAAATCTTACTCATCTGGTTGGAGCCACTGCGGCAAAATGATTAGGAGTTTGGTCCTTAAAAGTTAAGTGCAAGCTTTATTATCACATCATTATATTTATGTGGTTAATGGGAATGCTTATTTAACACTCTGGAGTGTGTGGAGAGTGAGTTGGAACAGACTTTTACTTTTTTTTTCTCTGCAACTTTTAGTCCGAGCTGTCCTTATTAATTTCTTTTCATTTTCTTTTACTGAGTGCTCAAAGGCAATTTGCATAAGAGCCCATTATAAATTAGATCTGTTTAATGGTATGCTCATCTCATGGCTATTTAATTTCACTTCCTCGTATGTCTAAATTACATAATTTTGCACTGTCCCCTAGCAGCTAGTACAGTTGAAGAGGTGTCCATGCCAGGGAAAAATGTTATCCTACCCAAGTGGAGAATGATGAGGTTTCTGTTCTTTTTTTTTTCAAAAGATCACTTTGACAGTATCAACCTGCTTTTCTTTTTTGAATAACTTACATCATTTGGATGCATAGAGACTGGATACATAGCAACCCTTATAACTCTGCATAACAAAAGTTGGCTCATAAACATAACAGAATACATTTGCAATTTTCAGGAACATATATTATGAAAACTGCATTTTAACCAAATAGCCTGTTGTAATCTCTTGCTCTCAGTGCTATTATAATTTGTTCTTATCTTTTTCTTCTTACATTTAATTTAAGGTTTCATGTCCGTGAGTCTCAGGAATTCCTTGGCACATACAGTTCCTACATTATGAGAAGATGCATGAATACAATGATTATAAAGCAAAGGTAACAGGGGAAAAATGCATTAAAACCTAAAATCTCATTAAACCTTCTATAGAAAAAGTATTGATGTAGGAGCCAAAATGACAGAGAAGAGGAACATACAGGAGGAGGTATTAAAATACCAGTTCTTACAAGGTTTAAAGAAAAAAAAAGTTACATGGCATTTTAAAGAACAGATAAATGCCAAATAGTGAGTAAAAGGATGTCAAATCTTTGTGGAAATATTTGCTAAAGATTAAGGAATTGAATCATTTACATGGAGAAGATTTCAAACATCTTAAGATTGTTACTTCAGCATGACAGTAAAAGAAAAGGTAGGGACAAGCTCAGAGGTCTCATAAAGCATTTAGAAGGAAGTGAGATAGACAAAAAGTGGTGAATAATCTTAAAGGCAGAGCAAAGCATGTGAGGAGCAGATGGGAAGGATCTGAAATGATGAGTGACATGGTATCATCAGGGAATGCATCAGAGACAAAAAAAAAAAAAAAAGAAGAAAGAAAAAAGAGAGAGAAACATGGGATTTGCTACAACCTGCCTGATCAGAGGAAGCATCAGGAGCAGAGATGAAAGCAAATCAGACACATTACAAAATGAACTAATAGTCACTGGCCCTGATCCAGAGGGACAAACTGACACATTAACTGGAAAAGTATAAATTGCACAACATTGTGTAGTCATGTTGCAGGAATGCCACTGACACGAGAGCAAACTACGTCTTTCTACGCCACAGATGAGCGTGGAGAATGCGAGACATGCATCGGAATGACAGCGGAACAAACGTGGGTCACAGGCAACACAGGGGTGCATTAAAAAATGCATGGCCAAGGCTCCACAAGTCAGTAGAAGCACCCTTATCTCTGTTCACCTGAAAAGGAAGTTTTTCCAAGATACAACAAAACCTGCGTTTTCCCTGCTAAACAGGTGCCCTAGCTACCTAGGAGATTCACACCAGAACTAATGATTACACCATGAAACAGAGCTAAGACAACTTCCCTGGTGTACAGAACATGCTGGTTGACAGTCAGTCACCCTGCAGGGTGCCCAAATATTCAACAGAAGCCAGCCCAAAACTGTAGCCTCTGTCACAGCCTTCTCTCAGGAGTTTCAAATCCTCACTCCCAAACTCAGGACCATCACGTACCCAGACACAACTGTTACTTGCAGAAGTGCTGACATTTTAGAATAGAAAGGAATAAATAGCTGGGATGGGATGTTGAGAGCTGTTGACTCATGACCAGAAAACTGTATGTGCAGGTAGATGGAAACCATCTCCCACGTTGTGCGATGGCAACAAGGGTGAGGCCAGGAGAGCACTACCCCAGACTGTGGATGGGCCAGGCAGTTTCTGTTTACCATATTCCTTTTCTCTCTGCTCTGGTATACCAGAGAGATGCAGACTGATAAGAGAACAGGCTGAAACCCTAATCTGCATTTTTTCACACAAGGCTGGGCAGGTAAGTGTTTTAAAAGCAATTTCAATACCGTGTCAGCCAAAACTCCTGAATCTCTAGGTTGCATTACAGGCTTCAGATGTGGCTGAGAGGGGTCTATCCTCTGCTCACCAGCTGGTCTTCCACCCCAAACCAGGATCTTTATCCCCAGAAATCCCATCACTTTTCAGAAAGTGAGGTTCCTCCATCTGACAGACACTGAAGCTGCTGACACTTCCCAAGTGTATGGGAAGGTATGGGCCACTTGCTTAAGAGCTGGACTAGATCATTCTTGTGGATCTCTTCCAACTCAGAATATTCTGTGACTGAAAACATCCTTGACCCTCACAGTTTTGCTTGTCTGCAGATACCAGACACAATCTCAAGCCCTTTTGCTACCATACAGATGTTTCCAGAAAACTTAAACCTTGCAATCCCCAAATAGATTGTTTCTTCAGCCAAACCACTGCCTACAGACCACTGCCACAGCCCCTCTCTTCCTCCAGGACTTTGAGACACCTCTGGGACCAGCCAGCACCCTGAGTGACCCACCTGCCAAATCATGGAGGCTCAGAGCAGGGCAGGAGGCTGCATATACCTGCCACCAACCCTCCCATCACAGGGGGCAATTTGCTCTAGGTATTTGTGAGGACATCAGGCAATAAGGAACTACACATGGACTTCTCTGCACACCCAGTGGTCCACAGCCACACCTTGGCCACCAGTATTTTAGTCCCTAAAATGCCATCTCTACTCTTCTTTCTTTTCAGGCTTGTGCATGCAGCTCCACGTCTCCTACAGTGTTTGGTATCTTGCAAATAAGTCCTTAAAAAACTTTCTAGTTTTCCAGAGCATATCAAAACCACTTTTCCTAAAATCACTTAAACCAATGAAATGTTAAATCAATTATTCATGCAAATACTTTTGCCATCTCTGTTTTTTGTAACCAAGTTTTCTTGGCAATGATAACATTTCACAGAAAAATTAACAAATACTCTCTTTGCTTGCCAAGATAATTTTACTAAGCTTGAATCCGATTTCATTGAGGTATGTTATTTGTTTTATCTTGAGGGAAGCTGCCTATTAAGTTAGTAGCAACCGTGTCCTTTTGCTTATGATATGGTTATTACTGAGCTATCAGGAGTACCTTTAAGTTATTAGGGTGCAATGGCAAATTAAGTACTTTGCGTCATAATTAGCTAATAACTTTTGAATTATATTTTAATCATGTTTAAGATGGTCAGGTTGGCTGTGAGTACAGATAATGGAGGATAGGAGCAGAAGAGGAGTGTTTATCATTCAATACCAAAAGCCAGAAAGTAGGTAAACCGGTGGATGCACAACATCCCAAAGGCCATGATAATCTATATATTCAGAACACTGAACTCCTTCACAGGCAGCAATGTAAAAAAGTGTGTCTTAGGATCACATTTGAATAAAAGGCAAAAATATATTAGTTTCAATTCAGTCTCCTTTGAGCCTGTCAACTTTTTTTTTTTTTTAAATAAAAAGATTTTTAACAATACCCATCTTCAAATCCCTGTTGATAAACCTGTTCATGTGGATTCCACAAAGAGAGGACACCGTTAAAGCAGTGTGGAAAAAACTACCAGAGCCATTTCCCTTTCAAAACTCGTGATGTTAAAAAAAATCCAAACAACCAACAAAAAACCTTCTTAGAATGGGGGAAATCCTTTGATGTATTCCTCTGTACATCAAGTTTGCCCCTCAGCTTTCATGAATTTCATTCAAACCACTATTAGTTCTTAGTATTTCCTCTGTATCCTTGAGAAGACCCAGCATCAAAATTCCACATACGAATCACAGGAAATTAGAAAACACTCTGAGATTCTCCATGAAATGCCTTAGAAAAGTAGTGGCAAAACAAGTTCTGGATTGAAACCCAACAGAGACCCCACTTCAGCACGTTTATGGTTTATAGAAGCTCTAAGATGTTGCTAATTCTGCCCCTTTCTAGAATATTACTTTGAGCACCTGGCATCACACTTCACATGCCTGGAACCTCTTTCCCTATAAATGACAAACATGGCAATGAAACCATAATGAATTAAGCTTTCCATTATCTTCACGACTTTGACTACTTAGCCAGAAATCAATTCTATATTGTTTTGCTAACTGCTGCGTTCTCTAAGAGAAAGGACAACACGTTTCCATAGACAGGACAAGAACACACTTGCCTTTCCCTTTGCAAGAGTTGCACAAGTTCCTCCTGCATTGCAGCCTATAAAGGCAGGAGACTGCACAATTAACCTCCGTGTGCTGAGTGGGGGATCCTACAGGGACTGCTTCCTGAGAGAAAGAGGCCACTACTACATTAAAACTTTAATAAAAGCTTCCCATTAATTAATAAAATTCAGAGACAAAGTGCTTCTAAAACTTTCAGATGTTAACTATGTCTGTGCCTGTGTCCCCAGAAAACACCACCCTTTGTAGCCCAGAATGAAGTATTCCCAAACATCCTCACTCTTCTGCTTTCAATAAATACCCATGAAAGTCATATACAAACTTTCTAACATCCTTCTTAAGTGCCGTTCGTGCAGAGGACAAAAAATTGCTGCTGTTAGCTTGTGCAGCAGAAGCCTATAGAACAGATTACCAGGTCTCAACCCTGCTGCTGAACTTGGGCTTGGACTGTCAGAAGACAAATTTGCTAGGAAAAGTGGAAAAGACATTCAGTCTGCTTTTTAAAATCCCTACCCTAATAGACAAAGGAAAAAAAATACACATACAAAGAACACTATTAAGGCAGTCAAAACTAGCTTCACAAATTAAGGTATGTCAGATATTAGAGATGGTCCTGCAAGTCACATTTGCAAACCTCCCTCTGTGTGGAAGATTTTAGACTATGTTTTTAATGATCTGCTCTTTTCTCACAGCACCCTGGACTTGGCACATAAAGCAGGGATAAGGCAGGGTTGTACATAGGCTAGCAGCAGGGCTGCTGCCCACAGAACGCCTGCTTCATCTGCTGGAGATGTCATGGATGAGGAATGGACTGCAGGAAGGGAACATGGGTAAGGTAGATGGGGGCTGACCTAGAAAAAGGAACTCTGTCCAAGAGTGTGCCAGATTTCCTGTGTGACACTACCACTAAGCACTACCACTAAGTGGACACTACCACTACCACCTGCCTTAATTTTTTCATCTCCTTTGAGGGAAGCAAGAAGGTACCAGACTAATGAACACTGTAAAGAAAGCATGCAAGAAAGAATCTTCAGCACAGGACTCAAAGAATACACAGAAAATACAGCCCAAGGGACACATGCTAAACTGAGGAGGAACAGGAGATGCTGATGACAAGTTTAGTAAATAAGCAGAGGCAGGCAAATACATTGGAGATGGTATTATTACACACATACCATGAAAACTACAAAGAAAGGTCACCCTGGCTGCCCAAATAATGTTCTTTTCCTATCAAGCTTACTTTAATTGAAACAAGAGAAGCTGCAAGGCCAGCTATCCAATAGCACACTTATTATACTTCTCTCAAATGCTTGTGTTTTCCTTTACAACTTAGCCTGCCTGCTCAGAGATTCCTCTACCTAGACTGAAAGCAGTACCTTCAGACTAACATTCTAGATTACAAGTTCTTCTAGAAGGGCAATCCATGTAGCATAAGAGCATACACAACAGAGGCAAGGAAGAGATTGGTGTTATGAGCTCAGAATCTAGTATGAGAAACACGGGACCATACACTGCTCTTTTTTTTTATTAACTCTAACTCACATAAAATATAATTACATTCCTGTGATTCCTAGTGTGGACACACTCAAGTGCCTGTATAAAGAAATGTGTTTATACCCGTATAACTCATCCATACATTTACAAGTTTAATTGCTTCCATGCTAGAGGTTGAAATGATTAATGCACTTCAGTAACTAGAAAAATCACACCATTAACCAAATCAGTTCATACAAAACCTGTGTGCTAATCAGTTAAGAGGACAGGAAAGTCCACCTGAAACATCTTAGACAGTGGCTCTGAGCAACAAATAATGCTTATTGCACAGGTTAGAAATGCCAAAGCCACACCTGAACATTTTGCTGGTGGTGGGGTGATAAAAAAACACACAGATAACATTATTTCCATTGACAAACTTTACATATACAAAACAGTGGCTTTATTGTTTATTAAATTAGATGCTGCCATGGTGTAATCATCCCTGCAGCCATACTAAGCCCAACAGCAGGTCAGATGCAATCCTGTGGAGGAGGTAAAGAGAAGAGAAAGGAAGAGAACTTAGACACACCACAGAAGCAATACAGCCCCATAAACTAGTGGTACAAGGAATAATTAATCCATGGATGTGAAAACAGAACAGACACCATAACTGTAGAGAGCAAAATCTGCAAAAACACCACATGACAAAAGTAAATGTTACAACATGGTTGCTTTAATAAACAACATCCAGGATGTGATTCAGCTGCCTGTTACCACTTCAGATACTCTAGGGCATCCCAAACTGCTGGGTGATGGCACAGGGACACTACTACAGCAGGGTTGTGCCCTGCTGGAGCAGCCACAGAGTCTGGGCAGGACCTGTGCACAGGCATTAGCTTCTCATGTCAAGGTGAGTGTAAACCACTCACAAAAATGACCAGAAACTAACTGTACTAAAATTCATACAGTAAACAATATCTAACACAATTTTTTCTAGGTACTAATTCCAATTAAAAAAAAAAAAAGAAAAAAAGCAGGGTCTATTAAATAAAAAAACCCTGCAAATTTATATGATATTAAATCCAGAGCAATAGTTTGTAGTGCTACTAAATTGTGTAGTCATTTGCAACATTTTTAAGAGCTCTTTTACCCTGTAACTCATGTTACCCTCACCTAGAGGAGCTGATTTGCCTTTACCTTCTTCCTGAGCTACAGCTTTGCTACAGGAAATACAGAAGAGTGACATTCAAAGTCATGTTACACTGCACAGTGTGCTAGGAGCCCTGCTTCCTAAATGCAGGCAGTCAGCCCCGAGTATTTTAGCAGGGTGTTGAAGTGGGCTGAGTCCTGTTCCACTGCTGCACCACTGCAGCAGTGATCACACACCCCAAAGATCCCAGCAGCTCTGTCACGTAGCAACTAATGAGTCCTGAATGCAGGCAGACAGGTGGGAAAAGGTCTGTGGAGAAACACTCAAATGAGCATAACCCCATCAGTCTGGAGGATTTACAGCAGTGAGGGATATATGCCTTATGTCTGTTGTCATCTCCCTGGTGGAAACCAGCACAACCCAACAGTCACAATCTTCCTGTGGTGATTTCAGGCCATGAATAAACAAGAAGGTGCCTACCAAGCACTGCTTTTAAACCAGTAGAAATATGCTGCTGATGAAGCAGACTACTGCTTGAGTTTGTAGGTTTTCATTATTTAGTTCACTTAACTGTGAAGCTTTTCTCTAAAAAAACCCAAATATAACTATACTTAGAATAATAGAAGGGAAAAAAGCACATTTTGTAAGGGTCTCTCCATACTACAACTGCCCTTTTCTTCAGATGCTGGTAACACCACACAGCCCTCATATCAATAAATTAAGTTGCAGCTTGCACTAATAATGAAAAAAAAACCTGATTGAGAACCAACACAGGTACATATGCCAAAAGACAAGGATTCCCTTAAAAACAACAACAAAAAGGCTAAAAATTTACTGAGAAAAAGACTGAATTTCAAACCTACAGATTTTTAGAACTATGCAAGTTCTGATACAGGCATTTTTGGGGACAGAAAACTTTCAAAAACTTCTCCTCCTTTCTGTTGAAAATAAAACACATTACAACCACCTTGCATTATTCCTTCCACTTGTACTTAGTTAATACCAATGCTTTTTGCTCTTATGTGAATGTAATAAAATTTTAATTTAGTAGAAATGCAGGTGTCTTGATAGATTTCTGATTTTTTTTTCCTTTCATCACCCCAAGGCATAGATATAAATTGTTTTCTGCTATCTTTACAGGAGATCTACAGAACCACGTTATTGAAAGGTGCAGAAGACTGAAAATAGTTTAGGGTAATCAAGAGCTGCACTGTTTCATCAAATCCCCATCTCTCCAGAAGCCACCAGTGTTGCAACAAACAGTTTGGGGCTATAGTTTGATTTTGATTATTTTCCATTACCTTCCTCAAAACCTCCTCTCTTAGTGGCAGGCAGAAGCAAATTAGCACCCTAAAAGGAAGAAGTTTGGAGAAAGATAATGTGTTAAAACAACCAACTCTGACTAGGAAGTCAGACCACAAAATTATATACTGCTAACCACCCTATGCACAAAAGTCTGTATGTATTGGTTATAACCTCACAGTCCTGTGACAGAAACCTGTGGTGCAGTTCTTGGCCCTTCACTTTTGCACATCTTTTCCTCCCGCAGTGCACACCACAAGACGACTACCCAAAAATAATGACAGGAGGCGAAATGGACCTGGGCTGCACAGGTGCCCAGCAGAAGGCAGAACCTGCTGCTGAGCACCAGCTTCATGATGGGTTTTAAGAGGAGGGAGAAGGCACCTGAACTGGGCTCTTTATACTACCACTGATACTGCAGCAGCGCAGTCAAGAAAAGCAGCAAGACAACAGGTCTCATTCGCTGCAGCTGCCCCTCAGATTGGATTCTTTCCCCAAGCCCTACTGCTCAGCAGCTGTGCCTACTCCATCCCTGAATCCTGCAGCCCACCCAGAGCTCCAGCCACAGTGGGTGCAGCCACATAAGCCATCTTTGCTGCTTCTAATTGCCACCAGCCACCATCTCCTGTGCTTTGATGTTAGAAGACCTCCGGCAGAGATCTGCCCCAGGGATTTATGCTGCAGTAAAGAACGAGTCTGCCACATTCACCCTGGTAACACAAAGGCAGCAACAGCTTTGCAGGGATCACACAGAAGTGTTTACCAAGAACTGAGCCTCACAACAGATGACAAAAGGAAGGTGTATTTCTCCAGCGTGCTGCAAGGGTTGGTTGATCTTCGAGGAAAATCCTCTGTTAAACAAATACTGGGGGGCACAGAAACAGCCAGCATGTGACTGTGGATAGCAGCTCGGGCTACTTTACAGGATCAAAGTCTGGCAAGGCATGTTTGCTCCTGAGAGTCTGTGAACACAGGTAAAATTAAATTCCACATCTAATTTTGGGAGCACATCACTGGCTTATCATTTATTATAACTAGACATTCAGGCAAGACAAAGAAGGAGCTTCACCTCAACTCGGAAGCAGGGAAAGCTGACAGGAACACATTCTTGCTGGCTGAAGCATGTGGAGCTGCCTCTGACCAGGGGCATCAGCTCCCCCCACACTACCTGCCCTATCATCCCCAATGTTTTGTTACTACGGCAGAATAATATTAGGACAGCAGTGAGGAAAATAAATTCTCTGTTATGATGGATGTGCATTTAGTCAGCAACATGCTACAACAAACTTGACCTTTATCAGGACTACATTTCACTGGCTGCTTTTTTGGGGATCTCACCCCATTTATTTCGTCCTGTCTACAGCCTCTGCAACTTACAACTGATAAAGTTTCATCAGTGCTCACCTTTCCCAGTGGAAGCACACTGCAAAGAAAAATATTCTGGCATGAAAGGTCAAGAGACAGAGCCCTTTCTGTGGTCCTTCATAGCAACAGAAAGGGCTCTTGGAAGAAATACTCCCAGAAGAGCTGCAGATGAGCTGTCCCCAGGTGAAACAGCCTGGCACAGCCCAGCAGAGTTTCTGCAGGCTCAGGTTCAGGTTTGCAGAACAACATGACTAATTTTTCTTTTCTGAATAAGAGCTGCACTACTAGGTTTATGTTTTTCACATGGTACCAAACCTGTTATGTGTTCTTCATCACTCCCAGGGCCATTCATGTTTATCATGTTTCCAGGATTTCATTAATAAACAGAAGGAAGAAGGGCTTACACCTCTGATTGAACTACTTTGCATTTTAATAGGAAACACTAAACTGACCCACGTGGAAGCTAAACCCTATTGAAAGTTGCACCCATACCAGCTGTTTCTATTTTCAAACCAGTGCTTTATGCCTTGTAATGATAGCAGAGAGCAGCCACTTCCAATAGCATCTTTTTCATCCTTCATTTTGTTGAGCCTACCCAAGAGAGAAGCATGAAACATACCTGATTAGGGCTTTTATTTCTACTTCCCAAGAGGGGAATTAAATGCTCACCTAGAATCAGACCTCTGTGGTCTGGAGAGCAGCATCCATTCAGTTTTGGAGAGCTACACCATTAATCCAAAGTGGAAGCGGGAAGGTGCAATTGTAGCTCTGCTGATGAGTTTATCGAGGTTAGCTACTACGCAAGGGAAGGCCAGTGTGAGAGGCATGGCCCAAGGCCCAGCTTTATGAGACAGCAATATTAGAAACTGGGAAAATGAGAATGCCTGATGAAAAGTGGAGCCTCTAAATACGCTTTAGCTACAGAAAAGCAGCAGTTTTTCTCTTTTCCCTTTCCCTTAAGGTCTTCCAAAGGGGAAATAAAGGAGACACGAGCTGTTTTGCCAGCTCGTGTCTCCCTAGAATAATATTTGCCACCACTTCCTTACTCATGCATCTCCTTTCCACCACAAAGATGGACACTGGCCTTTTCTCTGTGGCAGCAGTATGGAACCAGTGTGGTTCCCTATGGCATTACTGCAGCGGAGCTGGAAGCTGCCGTGAGCAGGACTATGGAACACGACCTTCATCAGGTTTTGAAAGGCCAGAGGGAAGATTATCGCTCAGGGGAGCTTATACACTGGAGAAGCTAGTAAAGCAAAATTAAACCTTAATATTCTGCAAAGGATAAGGACATTGTTTTTGAAAATGTTAACAAGGCATGAGAAAAACATTTAAAAATCGGCCACTGGCACATCAGGAGTCAATTGTGCTGGGCTGCAAAGTATTGAGAAAACATGAGGGATGAACATAAATGGAGTTTTAAAACATAAAACTACATGTTTTAAAAGTACACATGCTAAGTGCTTTTCACATGCTTGATGTGCAGCTGTAGCCACAGCACTTGGAGAAAAAGCAAAACATCTCATTGTTTCAAACAAACATGAGGAGTTTCATGTGACAAGCTCCAAGTGTAAAATGAAAAAAATATTCCTAAACCTCCCACATTATGCTGCTAGTAAACTAGAATTTCATAGCAAAAGTGAATAAACAATAGCTTTTGAGGCTGGAGAAATTACCATCATGGTGTTATCTAATCTCTCCCCAGAAGTCAAGAATTATGACTAAACCCTTCCAACATAGATACAGCCTGAAATTCTATGTCAGAAGTATGTCCAATTGCATTTGGCAATCCTTAGCCAAGAGAGAGGCTGACTATAATTGGATGAATATTTGAAGTGCTTCATTATTCATGTAGGAAGGCTAGGTAAAAAGTGTTTTGTAGTCCCAAGACACTGGAGGGTGTGTGTTATTGGGTAATAACCAATTAGGAATGTTGACAGCGCTCTGCCTTTGGGATCACCCTGGCCAACAAAGCACCTGGGTGTATGTTGTTGTGCAAAGGCACACACCCACTGCCTACTGCTCAGTTTATTTAAGCTAGGCTTTCACCAAAGGAAATGGAGGGCACCCCAAAGGATGTGTGCTTGACACAGCTCAGTTATATTCAGAAATAGCCTCTTCATTGTTCTCACTGTCTTCCAAAAATACAACTTTTTTCAGTAGTATTTCTGAATTACTGATGCTACCGGTTATTGAAAACAAATTCCAGTCCTTCCATTTTACTGCTTATAATCTACCAAAAGAGCAACAGACTTACTGTTTCCAGTAAGAAAGATCAGCTCCTAACCCCATAATCTGGTAAAAAACTCCACAGTTGCATTGTAAATATTGCAAACTCAGAACAACAGAACACAATGATTTTCCTTTCATCTAAGAAAAACGTATGAATCATTAGTACAGGCATGCAAAAGATTTTAAAAACTGGAGCATTAAAAACTAACAGTTCTGACACTTGCTCATAAGAATTAGATATTCAGCACCAATTCAGCTCATGACAGAACAGGTGAACTCTTTCACTACTTCCCACAACAAGGGTAGAATGTATTGATGGTACAAACACTGATTTTTATTTCCTCCTTAATTTTCTTTATCATTGTAATGAAAAAAAAATCTGCAAATTTGTATTCTGATTGAAAACAAAGCAATTATAGTACAAGATGCCCAACAGGACTTTCATAGCTACAAAAGAAACATTCAAAACTTTCCCTGAATGATTTGCTTGTTTCAAAAATGCAAAATTCAATATGCTATAAGGAGGAACATATCAGTTTTTCTGCAGCTCTCATTTTCTGACTTGTATCATGTTTAGCCTGTCCTGTGGCACTGAGAGTACCGCAGCATTTTCTCNTCACCAAGATGATGATGTTTTGATGAAGCATCAAGCACGGGCCCTCGAGATAATGGATTCAATGGGATACACTTAAAAGATCATTTTTCTCTTTTGTATTGACTGCTTGCACTGCTCTAAGACAGGAAGGCCTTTCATTTTTTATGTAAGCTGCAAGACCCCGAGGGTCCTCTAAACTGTTTAAGAGGGATCAATTTTCAGATGGGTAGAAGGGGCCCAGCAGACCGTCACGGTTTGGAGCTCCTTCTTCCCCTGGTATCACTGACAAGTTTGGGCGAAGCTAAAACCAGCTCCCAGCCGAGCCCCTCTCTGGCATGGCACCGCTTCCTACTGTTTGGGATTTGTGGTTAGCACTCGAACAGAACTATAATTTACAGTATGCGTGCAGGGAACAAAATAGGGAAAAAAGTTTCACAGAAGCAAAATAATCACTAGGGCTGACGGAGATAAACAGCAGGAGAGCTGCTAAGCAAAGCAGTGCTTGGCAGTGGTGTAGCGGCAGGAAACCATTACCCCATGACACAGGTTTAATGCACTGACATTGTTGCAACTACATCCAGGCAACCTAACAAAACAAATTCATTGTACGGCACAAAATATTTCCAATTCAACATTGCAACATTTATTTTTTAATTACAGCACAAAGAACAACTTTTGGGGTGTGGAAGGACATAATCCATCATTTGCTCTGAAGTGACACACTTATGGCAAATGCTGTATATTATAACTTTCTATGCCACAATAAGCAACTACAAGCAATTTCTTAGGCAAGGAATGCAAAGGGTTTGGGTGTGGTCCTGGGAGATGCTGCTTATCCCTCCATCTCCCTCTGTGTCAGCAGGGAGCCGAAGGCAAGCCACATGTTGCTGCACTGGGACTTCAATCACTCCTGTTTCACACGTGTCACACAGCTTGTGACAGCCTTTCACCTGCAATATGCCTCATATGGAAAGAGTTTTTACAGTTCAAATATGGCCTGTACGAGAACATTTTTTAATTAAAAGGAATGGGATGTTAATAGGTCACTTAAAGAACAATTATGTCTACCATTTGATTGACAGGCTTCTCACATTTTACCATGAAAACCCCACTGCAGTCTAGGAGGTAGAATTTATCTTTATAAATTGCGGAACTGCTGAAGCATACCCCACTGCATTTAACACTGCTTTGCTCAACTACCTCATCTTATGAACAAAACCCTTGCATCTTTCTATTACTCTCCCCTTTTACCTCTTTTAATTCTTTGCAAACAGAAAGTTTTTGATTCACGGAAACTGAAGTGCCAGTGTTGCTCTCCTCCACCGACTGCCTGTTCTGCAAAATGCAGCCGTGTGAAGAAATAGGAAAGATAGGTCTTCAGTAATTAGCTTGGGTACCAGACGTGGCACAGCTGAGTTTGCTGGGAGCAGGAAAAACGAGTCCAGGTGGAGCATCGTGCCATATTGCTTTGAGCACCTGAGCTACCCAAGTGTCTACACACACGGCTCTGCACAGTGGAAGGACTGGATGGGAAAGTGACTGCGAGCCCACTGCTCTCCTAAAGGCATGTGCCTGCAAAGCAATCCACAAGTGGCAGCTACAAGCTCAGCTCAAATGCTTTCAAACGGTAGCAGAAGCCCGTTGGTTCTCTGAAGCAGGCAGAAAGTACCTTGAAAGTGCCTACAAAATTGTCCACATGAGGAGCAGAGACAACTGTGCTGGAAGACTCCTACAGACCCAAGCTAATGCACATGTCAGGGCTAGAAACTATTGATTACTGATTTAAAGACTAAATGAAAGACATCAATGTCAATGAGTCTCAGTGCATTCCTTCAACTGATGTCACTAAGAGCAAAAGCATGATCTGAGATATCTGCAAAATATGCTGCTTACCTACTCAAAGAAACCTCACTGTTAACAAGAGCCAGAAAACCATACAGGTGTGGGGAGAAAAGGATAAGCAAGCAAACAATGTGCTTTGATCTGGTCAGGTAAAGATCACTTGTGACTTCTGTGAGCTCTGACTCCTTCCAACAGAGATAGAAAAGTGTGTAGGAAAAGGAAATGAAGACAAAGCATGGAGGGGCTTTAGCTGACAGAAGTAGGGTCAATGCTCAGGGCAGAACAGGGACAGAAAAAGAGAAACTGAAAGGCAAGAGTTAAAGAGACAGCAACATCTTGCCAATTGTAGACTAAGGTGAAAGAAAGATTGAGAACAAAAGACAAAAAGAGAAATAAAGCTTGCCAGATGACACTTGTCTGGTTATATTTGAATAAACTGCAGACCAGTTAAGTTAGAGGAAAAGTTCACATAACAGGAACTGCCGACATTCCCTTGGCCAACACAGCATTAGTGTCTTATTTGCATTAAAGTGACTGCAGATAACCATTGAGTCCTAGGCAGTTTTCACCATTTCCTATGCAACCTCTGCAAATACACCCCCAAATGGCAAGCATACTTGTATACATGAAACCCAGCCAGAAGGTTGATCATCACCAGAAAGAAGTAAGCCAGAAGTTGGAATCTATATCCTAAAGCTTCAAACACACCCAAGAGGTGGCCGGGTGTTGATGGCAAAACTGGAAGCCAAATGTTTGCTTCTGCAATTATGTATGTACCAGATGCCAATTTTCTTAGCAACTACATTGCAACTTATGAAAGACCAATGAAGTACAAACAGCTTATGTGGGAGCAGAATGAGAACCTTGTGCTAACATCCTCCTTGCAATCAAGAACCTCTGTAAGTACAGCAAAAGGCAAAACAAACCACTGAACCTCATGACTATGGTTCAAACCTGGGCCCTATCAGAAATGACCAATAAGCAGAATGCTTCAGTGCCACCTCAGTTTCTAATGGGATTTTTCTTATTAGGTCAGTGAGACCCATAGACTCAGCATATTGTTTTATCTTTCCAGGTGTTGGTCAGGCAGAGTGAGAAATACTGCTTGAGTGCCTTCAGTCCAGCTTATGAAACCATGCTATTGGGTAGAAAAAATGCAAACATTGTAAGGTTCTCATCCACAAATTTCCATTCACTGAGGATGTCAAGCAGCCTTTGTAATCAAATAATTCCTCAGAGCACAGACCCTTAAACTAGGTATTAAAAACCTCCCCTCTCCTGGACTTACAGAGTGATCCAACCCCTACAAACTCACATGAGCCAACTGGAAAATGAATCTATGATATGAGCCAACTGGAAAAGGAATCTGATGATATGGCTATGGATTTTCTTCTTTCCCCTCATGAAAAAGAATTGTTACTTCTGAGGATTACTAGCCTTAGAAATAAGGATCTGAAGCCTTTAGTTTTCTAACACTCCTGCATGTAGATACTTCTTCCTCTGAGCATATTTCCTTATACACTGCCATAGCCAGGCAGCCACAAGCATGTCATGGACCCCTGTAGCATCAAGTCTGCACATCTACTTTCTCTGGGTCTGCAAATGTGCAAAGAGCACTCCAACAGTCCACAATCTTGACTGTACTGTCGTGTTACACATTTGAGTGCAAAAGCATTGAACAAGTACAGGACACTGCCTTTTACCCTCCAAGTAAATAATACATAAGCCCACTTTTACTGACATTTAGAACAGGAAGACAGACATCAATTTTGTGGCCCCTTTCAGTGATGACTCACCACCAGTTACTCTCCACATAATGTGAGAACCTGCTAATCTGATGGTGCTGTTTCTTTCACCAGTCACCAGCCACATGCAACAGCAGCAACTTGCTGACCTTGCAAGTTAAACATATTACAGGACTACAATTTGAAAACTATTTACTTCTACTGAGGCAACAGTGATGACTGACCTGTGGTGATCATTAATTGAGGCAAAATGAGGTCAATATATACCCTAAGTTCAATATACATACCTAGAGCTACAATTAATCTTGGTTCAGCCAGGACCAGAAAATACCCCTCCGAGCTCTTTATTGACAGATGTGTGTTGCAAGAGAGTTCTCTTTAAAATATCAGTTGTGTAAATTCTCTTAATTTCTTTAAATAGGCATAAAGTATAGTCTCATTCACAGTTCTGTGTCTATTTTCTTTCCAAGTTTGTATATGTGGTTACACTAACCAACACAACTGTACTGCCTGACTGTGTTGAGACTGGTCCTCATGAATCCACATTTCGTTTTTTACTAATACATGTTACTGATGATACCAACATCATCAGGCTCAGTTGCTGATCCATAAATATTTATGCTTAGAGATAGTAATCTTCTACACTTTCAATCATCATCCCAAAGCCCTCTACAAATTGTGTTTTTGTTAACCTTGGTAGGAAGCAACTCAAGCTCAAAGTTAAATCAGTTATCTTGGGTCATAGAACAGGTCAGTGAGAGTCAATGTATTTCCCTACCCCAAGCCCTCCCTTCTCCTTGCCACAAGATCATGCAGCAATCACATGATGAAATATAAAGGTGAACAAGAGATGAGTAAAACAAGATAGATAACAAAGATTGAAATGACCCTCTGCCAACTTCTTCTGCCTAATGCCCTCCTGCCAGGAATGTTACAAAATATTAAAAAGCTGTGACCTGGACCATTCATGCTAATAGAGCAGACAAAGCTGGTTACAGCAATACTGAAAACTTTCACAGAAGTTTGCTCTTTAGAATTTGCAACACAATATTTGCTCTCAAAAAGTGCAAGACGCCTGTAGTCTTGCTATTGCAGTATCTCATCAATTTAATAACTACTACCTCATGAGACTTTGATGTTGCTATTCTAGAAAGATACAGATGGAGATGTACCTCTCAGGAAGAAAAATCCAAATAAGGAGAGTGGAAATAAAGATGCGGTAACACCCACTCTCTCAATATTTCCTTAAAAAACCCAAATCATCAAATGCTCATTAGTTAGAAAATTTTGTATTTCTTTAAGTTTAGCATAACTTAGAGCAGTTTGAGTGGTACTCTCCAAGGTGAGAGGGAAAGTTGTGACAGGGCTGCTTTCATGGTGGTGTTACAGAGAGAGGCCTATGCAAAGTGCAGAGCACCCTCACCTCAGCAGATCTCCTACCAAGAGAGAAGGCTACAGCATGGTGCTGCAATTTGCAGGAGTTTGAACTAAGGGCCATGTCAGTTTGTTTTGGGCCTGGGGACTGATAACAGAAACTGCCAGAGCTCTGAAACAGGCAAGCAGTGCTGCCTGATGTACAGCACGTCCTTGGAAGTCTACCTACACAACTTGTGAAGGATAAGTCTTTCTTGCAAACTGTCAAAAAAGGCCAAGGACAGTCTGGGCATTCTCCTAAGTAATTCCATGCTCTTGATGCAAAAGAAACCCTTACCAATCACACACACACACACACAAAAAAAAAAAATACAGTGTCCTAACTGCATCCAAGTGTGTGAAATTTAATTTCCCTGAGGGCTGAGAGTGAAGATTGGGTAAGAAAACTGGGACACAAATGGATTGGTTCATATGAAAACCTGAAATAGCCCTGGGCAGAAATTTGGAAGGATTGTGAAATACTGTATAAGAAGAATCCATCTTCATATGCAGGGAGTAACTTAAGATGGGAGATGTAGCAACACAAACAGACACTCACAAAAGGTTCCACAAAGTTATATGCAAGGTTTTAAGTGAATTTTTCCCATTCTGTGATGGGAATATAGGATGTGGCAATCCAATGCCACGGTGTTATGCAAATATTTCTACCAGATGACTTGGACAGAACTAATTAAAAGTTCAGATGCTTTGAACATACGAGATAGACAACACTGCTGATATTGCTGATATCAGAGATATCAGACAGCTGATGCTTGTATGATCAAAGTTACACATCTTCCCATTTAGCTCCGACAGTCGGCTGAGGTTGCCTTAGCCTGATACACAATACCTTTTGGTAGATGCCATACAGACAGCATTAAGGCTGGGAGATGTAGGAATGCCGACTCCAAGCAAAGGGTTCGATCCCACTGCAAGAGGATAATGTCCTGGAAGGAGAGTAGGCTGCTTGGGTTAAAGTATTGGAGCTAACTGGCCAGTGCTTCCTCTCGTCATAGTCATAAATCCTAACACCTCAGTCTGTTCTCCTCGGACTCTCTGGTGACCACGGGGAGCAATGGCACAGCATGCATGTGCCTCAGCTCTCAGGGGAGAAGGGCTCCTTTAGCAGAACCTCATCTTGGATCCACCTTTCCTGATTTTTTTTTTCCCCCAGGCAGTGGAAAGAAAACAATTTATTTAAAAAATCTTCAGTTGCGAAAGCAAGCAATTCAAAAAACTTTTTGTGCACCCAAATCTTTAACAGATAGCTCTGTGTTTCCAGATACCAGCCTGAAGATCTGATAACTTCAAGCAAACCAAGTTGTACAGTCTGTACAGGGGTGAATACACCAAGGTCCACAGTTGTGGTGGAGAGAGCTACATAGAAGGACACCTGCTCCCTCCTCAGTCTTTAAAAGAAAATTGTTATTTATTTCAGCAGAGAGACTGTATGTTAGATCTTTTTGGTATATATGCTAATGCAAACTGCCTCCTCCTGATGCCTGGATCAGGGAAATTGTGTTACTCAGCTTCATGAGACCATGTTTGAGGCATGGTCTCACTGATTTCTTGGGAGAACCTGAAGCCTGCTGATGAGCTGAAGTATTCATAGGGGATTCTCCTTGTGAACACAAATGGCTCTCCCTAGTCTGGGTTATAATTGGGCTTTTTGACATGATATGCTATGAGATTTTTAAATTAATTTTGAGAGCTTTTTTAAGCATTATTTTAGCTTCAGAATTTATAAGTCTAGGATTACTCAATTCAAACCACCTATGAGATAAGCTGCTTGTCTGTCAGATTGCTTCACTGAGTCACCTTTTGCCCAAAATACAGATCGGTTCTGATTCCTTGGGTTCTTCAGTCACATGACCATTTGGGAGAAGCCCACAATGGTCTTTCCAAAGCAAAGGGCAGGGATCCAGCAACAGCAGCAAGACACTTTTACAGTCACACCAAGATTTCTTTGGAGGAATGAGTGGATATCTGTCAGTACGCATTTTACATGTCAAGGCACAAACCAGGTTGGGGAACCTAACAGAAGAATTATGAAAAATGATACCTTCAAGCTACAAGTCTTTACCTGATATAATTTAAGGAACTCTTTTCTAAAGTACTCTTTCTAATTCGTACTGTCCAGGAAGAAGGAAATAGGGAGGTACAGGATGAGATGCTATTGAGCCCAGAAAGAGAAGGAAGACTACACTTGCTCCAAAGCAGAGACTGCTCTATCAGAACAGGTCTCCCTCACACCAGCAAGTCAGAGTCACTCCAAAGCTGCTGGTTTGAATATCACCCTTTCAATCTCACAAAGAAAGATGACTCTGGTACCTGGCCCACAGATGAAAGGTTCATTTTAGGCTTCTGGCCCTTAGACTACATGTAATACGAGTCAGAAACCTAATGACTTTCGTGTCTCAACCTGCTACATGCTGGAGCCTGCAACCGATGCCTTGACTCATCCCTGGAGCAGTGCTCTTTCAGGCAAGATAATCAAGACCTTAGTTTTCACAGACAATACTTCATATGACAGTAAGTCTTGGGAGGTTTCAACTGACCCAAAAATATCTACGAGACCTTCCTTAGTTTTGATATCATTCACACATGTGATATTGTCACAAAAAGGAACATATAAGCAATGTTGATAAAAACCTTGTGCTAAAATTGAGTAACAAAGTTAGAGTCTAGCTAGATATAAACTGGCCAAGTCAGGCTCCAAGAAACAATTTGTATTAATGTCCAAATATTACTGGATAATTTTTACCTAGCACTCATTCTATATAAATATGTACAGATGTATATATATGCACATATATACATCCCAACCCTCCACTGGAAAAAAACCTGATGGCAAAATCTCAGGCAAAAGCCAAACAACTGTATCATGATTACTGGTATATTGCTTCATGCCATTGTCTTGACATTCAAACGAGTTTAATAATTGCTCTTTTGAAGCTGCTAATGTTAAAAAAAATCTCTCAAGTTCTGGAAGTGGCTGGGAATTCCAGGTTCTAACAGCTACGCTGGAAATATTCACTCATCAAGAGGTTCAAAAGACACTGTCAGAACTGAAACATAAACACATGTCAGAACGACTTGAAACAGAATGACTATAATTCAGAGTTTGGGTTTTCTTTAAATTATGTTTGAAGAGCTTTTAAAATGTTTAATTTATTAAACTGGCTTTGATACTACAGGCATAGCTTTCACTTTCAAGTGCTACAACGGCTCAATTGAGCATAGAATACATTAGGTTTAAATTCCACTGCCACCATACACATTTTTGACTGACATTTTAGTGTTTCTTTACTTGAAGTAATATACTCTCTCTGTGAATTTGACATGAAAACAGAAGCAGCAGCCTCTCATTCTGCATACACAACAGTGTCAGACATCATCACTGCTCCAACTACCAAAAAACCCACTAAGTAATCACAACTACTAGGAGCTGAACACAAGTTGTTCCTAAAAAAACCCCCAAAACAACAGATTTGGTTTTCGAAGAACAGTTCAAGTTTTCCCAGACATTACTTCAATCTCTCCTGGCAGACCCAGGCTTTGGCATAGCTTCTTCTACTGCTGGGCCTTCCTTGAGAGGGCTGTCATGAGAGAGGCCATGTGCCTCTCTGTATGTACTGTTCTCTTCCTCCAGCCCTGTCAGCTCCTTGTGTCAGGAGCACTACTTCAGCCCACCCAACACTACGAGCTGATGCTGCAGAAGCAGTAGCATTAAGTGAAACCCCAGCTTTGAATGAAGTCACATCCCATGAAGCTTGCTTTGTGCCCTTTGGAAAGGCAAGTCAGAGCTGTGGCATCGAGAAACTGAACATCTGCCCCCTCAGACTGGAGAGAACACAATGGTGACACTGCTTTCCTTCTAGAGCAGGATGGGATGGCGAAGGGCAGGGGACAGATTAATACAGTGGACACAATGAACACCTGCTGTCTGATAACCCTTGGAGTTACAGCACCACTACGCTGCTTGTCTGCCATCACCACCAGGTAATACCCACACACACTGCTAAAGGCACTCTTGTTTTCTTAGAGATGCACTCTCATTTTATCTACTCTACATATATTTGCTCACACATGCAGCAGTTTTCTGACTGCTTTAACAACAGTGAGCTACCAGAGTCACAAATACTTCATTCAAAGGTACATGAGAGTTAAGAGCCTAATTGTTTGAAAAGTCCTAAGATTCTATAAAAAGTATTCAGTTAATACTGTCCTACAGTTTATTTCATTCAACCTTGCCTTTGCCTCAAGTGACACATCTGAGATGGCATGTTGACAGAGCAGGAGAGCGGTTACTGTTCCAAAAGAAACAAAACAAATACCCCAACACCCCCGCCTTTGGGCTTAAACGCAGTATCACTACAGTTTTTGAATGTAACAAACCACAGCATGGGTGCCCTGGCATAAACCCAGACTCCTAGGTAGCAGAAAGTAACTGCTCTTTACTATCAGCTTTGTTTTAGTACACACACATCAGGATTTGCAGAAGTGCCATTTGTCAGAAACACACTGGAGCAGGGAAAGAAAAGTAAGTCTCTAACTGCCTACTAACAAAGAAAGCTAATTTAATTTTGAAACAAAAGGAACTAAATTCATCATTCTGAGACAGGCCCAGGACATCCAAGCACGAAATGGAAGAAAAGGAGTTTGCCAAAGACATGCAGAAGAATCTTTTTAAAGTTACCTGGAATCGGGATATTTTGTAAGCGTGGCCAAGCTGCTGGTATACATGTGCCCACCCACATCAATGTGAACTGGTGCGTTGGATTTTGTGAGCTGTGCTGGAGTGGGGATGCCTTGATTGTTCAATGGAGATGCAGGGGATCTAGTGATCAGAGGTCTTGACATATTGGGCCGACTGTCCTGTGAAAAGATAGACCTGGGTTAATGATCTCCTTAAAAACCTCACAGAAACCCACAGTCTCGAATCAATAGGACTGTCTCAAAGTCTCAGATTATGACTTTTATCTTAGTAAAGCATAGACAAATATTCGGCAGTTTTCAGAAAGAATCCAGCTCCAAGAGTCTTAAATGGCTACATTGTAAATAAGCGGGGCAAAAGAAAATGCACAAAGTAGCAATCACGTTCAATAAAACAAGTTTTTCCTGAATACTACTCGTGATAGTCAATCCATACCAACAAAAAGGATCATTCTCATTTTTAAGAGTTGATAAATGCACTGACAGAAAGAGTTGCAGACAAAAAGACCGAGAACAATATTTTCCTTAGTTAAGATGATCCCAGGTAGACTTTCTGCTCCTTCCCAAGCCCTCCGTCACTGCCGTACCACCAGAACAGAAATACAAACCCTCAACTCCTCCATCCTGCACACTCTTCTCTCGAATTCCCAATTCACATAGCACAGGAACAGAAGCAGAAACACCTGGACTAGTCAACTGCTCATGGACTGCAGACCACTGGACATCGACAGCCTTTGAGAAAGACATTTTCCATTTAAAAGTTATACGTATGGCGACAGCTGCCCCCGCGTGCCCCACATAGGCTGCAGGTCCGAGCGCTTCCCGGGGCCGGCGAGCTCGGAGCGCGGAGCGGGAGCCGATGCTCTGCTGATGAAACCAACTTTCAGTGGCAGAGGCAGCGCTGCACCGCCAGCACCGAGCGCGGCGGGTGGGGCAGGGCAGGGCGGTGAGCTGGAGCCAGGAAGGCAGGCGGCAGGCAAAGTTGGGGATTAAAATAGAAATGCATTCGAGAGCGGTTTTGAGACAGCCCCGCTTTCGACTGAGGGACAGCTCCACGCGGGGTGGAATCTTATAGGGATGCCCTGAGAACTAAAAGCCCTTGCAAATGACTAAGTTTTACATTTAAAAGGTAAGCAAAGCAGCGAGAAGTCAGATACACTTCATCACAAAACTCCCTTTGTTCTTTCAACACTGTCTTTCAGCTGCACAAAGTAATGGATTCCTTGTAAACATCTCCTCAGAGCCAGGCGGCAAACCTCGCCAGAGCGGAGCGCGGCTGTGAGGGAATTACGGGGCATTCGGACTAGCAGAGTCCGCCGCCGCCAAAAACATCATTTCTCCATTTTTCACGGCTGTTAAGAGACTCAAACCATAAAGGCAACATGAGCCAGGTAAACGTCTGGCTGAAATGATTTACAGTCCAACGTTGCACAATAAATCCAAGTAATATGTAACAAAAGGCATTCATAAACCACAAGGTACTTAACTAATTTTCTTCCATACACAAAAGCAAGCTTAGGTCTTATACTGATAAAAACGAAGGGAATGAAGAAAAACATCTAGTTTAGATTGGGGGGTGGGGGAAAGGGTTGGGTTTCTGCTCTTTCTTTATAAGCAGGAGTTAATATAAATCTGCAGAAATACCAGGCTTAATCACTACAATTGCTGGAGGAGGTGCCTGCAGCGTAAAGAAGACAAGTCCAGACAAAATAAGGTACACACGCTATGCAAAACTAATGTCTGCTACAAATGCTATGTGGTACAACCACCACCCAAGATGCTGCAGATCTGCAGAGCAGTATTTAGTAAAATAACGAAGAAAAAATTAAAAACAACAACTACAAAGGTGAAAGTAAGAAGTCGAGGACTGATACAAACTGGGAGTGGGAGGAGCACGCATTGGACGATTAGCAGGAGGAGAGCAGCAGGTCTGAGTAACACATTTCAGTGCTTAAAAGCAGACAAACGGTTTGGCAAAAATAAAGACAAAATCACCAACAAAAGTTGAGACTAAAATGAAAAGCAAATTCTGTAACTTGTGTGAGATGGACACCATCATGTCCCTTCACAGGATCCTCTCCGGCAGGAAAAACACAGCTCTCTTGCAATTTAGCACAGTGCAGCACCACCGAGTCTGTGATAGTTTTTCAATTGGACACATTCTCCTGTGTACCCTGCCTGGGGCTGCTCGAGAGAAAATGAACAGATTTGCAGGGTTAATATTGTAGTTAGCCTGGAACCTCATTCAACGTAGCTGTGATAGCACTGGCTGCACAAAACAGTAGAAGAATGTGGAGTATAAATATCACTGCCAGGATGGGAGATAGGTTGGAGGACTGTGGGCATTTTAAAAGTCAAAAGAACCCACAAAACATAAGAAAAGGGAACCAGTTTCCAAACCCAAGTCATAAGCAAACTGCCATTTACACAATTTACCTACTAAAACTCCCAAGAAATAAAAATGCTTCATAATAAAACCTTTTGCTCTCTTATTTCATCCTCCTCCTCTTCAACATTTCCTCTTCAAGTTACTTGCATTTATTGTGCCTCATGAAACAAAGTCCTTCTTCTCAATGGCTGATATTAAGCACAATAATGCTAACCTTGCTCAGTCTTAGTCCAAAAAGCACATTTCCCTGCATAAAACCAGTTCACTACTGTTTTGGAGACACTTTGAATTTAGCCAATAGTATTTCTACTGCATTTGCCCCAGAGAAATTAAGGCAGAAATGGGATTCAAAGAAGCAGGTACTTAAAAAAACCTAATTTCTTTTTAATGTGGCACAACTCCATAGCACTGTCAGAGCACAGAAGATCACCATCCAATGGGTACAGCATTTAACAGCTCAGAGATATATCATTGCATTAGTTAAATCACTGTATTAGTTCAGCTATGGAAAGGATAACACAGGGGCAGAGGGTCTCTGAAGAAATACATGACTTGTGTTGGATTATTGCAAATGTGGAGGTGAACAACCTTTGGTAAAAAGTAGCTAAAACAAGGCACTGCTGGTAAACTAATTTTCTACCTCCTAATGTGATTACAAATACAATTCCTTAGCAAGAATTACAGGTGGAGAGAAGGGAGTCAGAGAAACTAAGCTCAGCGGGCTCCAGCAAGCTATCCGGAACAGCTGACAACAAAAGAATCAAAAAGCTCTTCAGAAGCTTTCTTGGTGTCAAGCAGGTGAGACATGAACCCAGGAACGAGTTCAGAGCTCAGCCACGGCTGTTCCCACACAGGAGATCACAGAGGTTGTTGTCTGCCTCAGGAACTGCATCAGCTTTGTTCATGAGAGGGGCACAAAGCATGGCTACCACCTGCACTGGCTGGATGGGCAGCGACCATCCTGACCCATCAAGAATCTGTCACTTCATAGCTTTCCTTCTGAAGCATTTTATTATTTATCCTATAAAAAATTAAGTAATAACAGAAAATCCAGTTTTATAACAGTTCCCATGAACCAAAATACTTCAAATGCCCTGTAAGGCATTTATCATTATTAATATTCAGATAATTCCCCCCCCCCAACAACTTCTCATAAAAATTAGTTCCCATTGTCATTCAGAATGAACATATTATTGAAATTTGATAACTATGTTATCAAAAATGCCAAAATCTGTGCGCTAGGCAGGGTAAAGGCATTTAGGTTACATAAAACTTCTCAGTTTTGGTTCAGGACACAAAAGCACTGCTCTATTAGAGCAGTTTGGGGCACCTCCACTTCCTTGCTGATATTTGAAGGAGTCTTTCCACAACAAGCAGTATATAGGCATAGGTCTTTTCAGTATATCTGAACCTGCTTCACATTTTCTGCTCTAGGCAAGCCCTCCTGTAGCCTCAACAAAAGCAAAAGCAGCCCTGCCTTAACTACTCCTCCTGGGATTTACAAAAATCCATATGATTTCAAAGTCTTCCTACCAAGGTTGCCAAGGATCATGGGGAAGAGCTTTCAAATCCCTTCTCCTCTCCCTGCCTTTTCCTCTCTATCATCTTCTCCCCAACTCCACTCAAAAATTGTTGAAGAATAAGCCTTAACACCTGGGTTGGAAAAAACACAATAGCTGGAGTGCTGAGATGGGCACTTGTGCAATGAGTCTACCAAACAACAGTAACACAGGAACCTGTCAATGTTCTGGTAGCAGGTGGAAGGAATAAGAGATATCTGAAGAACATGAGTCATTACAATGTGCTAAGTGAACAAAAATCAAAGAGGCGCGAGGCTTGCTCGTCCCCTCAAAATGTTGGCACTGGTGTCCTAAGTGTTATTTACACTCTGTGGTCTTGAGTAGTCATCCTGGTTCCCTTCTTAAGACAGAATCCTTGACAAAACCCATGCCACTTCAAGACAACCCGAGCTCAGCCACAGAAGGACCGACATTCAAGTACAAACTATCTGCTTGGCTCACTCAACTGTGAGGATCATTTTAGTTTGCAGGTCAAGACACTGCTGGCTGGAGTTACTACAGCCAGCATCTTCCCTGTGAGCCAGCCCAGCTCAAGCAGGAATATGCTTGCTATTTAGAAGCATATATATTCCCTGTCAAAGCCCCAGCAATTATTAGTGCTGAGAAACTCAAATTTACACATTTCTAACTCCCTTGGATTTTTTTGGGGGAGGTGAGGGCAAGCTTGTCTTGGCTATTCTAGACATTAGAAAGAATAATCATGTAGTAGTTTATTCTAAAGTATCAAATCAGTCTATGTTCATTATCCTTTCTTCACAACAGAGAGACATGAGAGAGATGCTTCTCCTCACAAAAGCTTGGTGCCCAGGAACAACTGGAAGCAGCAGTTAACACATCCACATCAGCCACCTCCAGAAGAGTCACCTCTTAACCCATATATCTCACTGTATGGGGAACGAATCCAAACAGCAAACAAACTTCAGAAGCTGGTGTCAAATGCCTTTTCCTCCAGTACAGAGCAGAAATCAGTCAAGCACCAGGGACATCTGTGTGCCTGCACTCTGAAATAAACAGCAGGCTGATGCTCAGGGGTGCTTGTGGGATCTGGGAAAGCACAGCCCAGGAACCTCATCCAAACCAGGAATGTTAGGACTGCTCTCAGATTTGGCTCCTGCACAAGTGTCCCCATTTTGAACATGCACTTTTTCAAAACAAACATTTCATTAAAGATTAAAAAATAGTCAAGATCATGTCTCACCACAGTGCTTAAACAAGTACCCCCCCACTTTTTTGAATTCAGCAAAAAGAGTTGCCACAACAAAGAGGCTGGAGAAAGCATTTATTCAACATAAACAATATCAAACAGCAGTACAAACAGTACTTCTGGAAGGTGTAGCAAGCCGGCAGAGATACAAAGCTACACATCCAAGAAACCCAGGAGCTTGCTCTGCTAGAAGGGGAAAATCCCACCCTGGGCACTGCTATGGACTGGTGATGTCCTCACACCAAATTCTCTGGCTGCGTCTCTGGTACTCAGCATCCACAGATGACACAAAACTGTGCTGGCCCCTCAGACAGAGCCCTGCAAGGTGGTAAAAGATGGCCATGTGCACCACACAGAGCATGGAAACTGCATTTTGATCTCAAGGTGTGCATGCCACCATGGTGCTTTCTCTTCACCTTCATTCTGAAGAGCCCAGAAGCACAAAGAAATTGCTCAGCTCTTTGTCAAAAAGTCTTTGCATGTAAGCACATCCGTCCTTTTCTTCTGCTTCTTCACCCTGACACCAATGGTTGGTAGCTCCCTGAGGACATGGTTGGGCTTTACTGCTGCCACTGGGTCTGCAAAACAAAGAAACAGCACATTGTTTTCCCCAGTGAAAATATGCCGATTGCACTGTCATGTTTTGCCTTTCATCAATATAATCCAACTGCCCTTTCTCTCACAGCTGCAAGGTTTAGGATTGCTGACTCTGAACATCAGGAATTATGTTTATAAGGCAAAACTCCAGAACAATTGTGTTTGAGCGTCACACGAGAAATGGGCCCAAAACACAATCAGCTGCAATTCAATGCCACAGCAAGCTAAGACACCAGGTCCGCTGAGACTCAATAGTAGGACTAGATTTATTATTCTAAATCTCTAAAGCTTCATTTTAAATCCTGAATGTCTGTCAACATATGACAGAAGGTCAAATTATCCTATGCAAGACAGTCAAATACAATGGAGAGCCTGAGAAGCAGGAAGGTTTTCTGGATATGCTGAGGCACTGAAGCGAAGATCTACTATGCCAAGCAGCTGCTCACTCCTCCCACCATAAGTGCCATGCTTGGGGCACTCACTATTATTTGGAGAAATACATGCAGCAATGCATTTTACAGAGGTGGGTGTCATGAGGCCACTGAGAGAGGGGACAGAGATACCCAGAAGGGTCCATCATAGCCAGGGTGTAAGGTATAGTTCACCACAAAACAAAACCCTTGGCCGAAACTCTTTCCTGAAGGTGTCAGGAACATTGTTAGGCTGTCCTCTCTGTATCCTGAAATAGTCCAAATGCAGATCAAGCCTACAAAGGTGACAAATGCACCACTGCCACACCAGAGTGGCTACAGCAGTGGTGGCTGGAGCACTTACCTGATGGGACAATTTTAACTGGTACATTCTCCTTGTCCCAGAGTCACCAGCCCCAGGGTGGAGTGCTGATCTTGCCCCTCAAGACGGGGGTCCCTTGTTCCACATCCCAAATGCTGGCTGCTTACAGCCTTCTCCTCCTTGAAATGCTGGCAACTGCTGAGCACACACACACGCTAAGTGCTGCAAGCGCTGGAGAGATGTGGTGGCATTTCCTTGGTAAAATGAGCCTTGCTGGGATTTCAGAGCTGATCAGGACCTAGAATAAATGACACAGGTGCAGAGAACCAAATGCAAGGGAAGGGGCTGAAGGAAGCGAGGTATTTGTTTGTGCTGGGTGGAGAAAGCTGCCTACCTGGAGAGGCAGGACAGTTAAAAACCACCCTTGGACAAGAGCTTGGAGGCACTTTGGTAACTCCATAGCCCAGGAGCCAAGTCTGTAGCACACAACTAGCTTGAGCAGAACAGCTCTAACCACACTTTCATCAGAAACTTGTCACCTTAAGAAAAATCTTTAAGTGGAGGAAAAGAATTCATGGATCATGGCAGAAGTCAAATGAGGGCCTGTGCTTACACCAGTACAGCAGTAAAGGCAAGTCCAAAAACCTGGAAAAGCTTACAGAGACAGGATGTATCTTCTCAAGTATTTATAAAATTCTCTGAAAACCTCCCTAAGCCTCGAAACTGCAGACAAAAGTTTAATACCTCCCTCAAAATATTTTACAAGTTTGTACTCTTTATGGAAGATTAACTCAGCCCCTTGCTTGTTTGGGTGAGTAGTGCTGAGGTCAGCCCAAATGTTGTCATTTATTACTTCCCTGCTCTTCTGCACTGCCTACCCATTTCTTCCTTGGGTCAAGCACAACTTTCTGTTGGAGGTGGCTGATGTGCACACTTTCTGTGCTTAGGTCAAGTGAGTGGCAAACATGACCAGCACAGAGCTTGACTGAAGCCTATAAATTAGGCAGGATCTTTGGAATACATCCTACCCACCGTATTAAAAAAAAAAACAAACCAAACTTGGGGGTCCAGCCCACATTCACTACCCCCAAACACAAGCACTTTGGCTTTCACGATGGAGGGAGAACTTCTCCAGCCTTTAGAGGTGCTGATTCGATTCTCCCTCGGCGAAAGCGCCCATTTCATTTACAAGCAAAACCGGATTTGAAAGCTGCTCCCAATTAGCACACAGCACACCACTGCCCACCTGACACTGTGTAATCACAGGGTGTTCACCCCAGGGTGCAGCACCCAGAAACATCCCCTAACCATGCTGGAGGACGCAGAGCTTAGATGCAGGAGGACATCGGACCAAGGGTAACAGACCTGCCATGATGCTGCCAAGGGTGTCCTGTGATAAGGGCACACTGCATTTCAGCCCACTTGCTCCACCAAGGGTTTCTGCACTGGCATCTACTCAAGTTAGCAATGAAACCGAGTTAGGAATGACCAAACCAAAGTGTAACTCCCCAGCCTGAGCTGGGGAGTTCAAAATATTTCATGAGGTATACAACGCAGTGCTTCAGTCACTTTCACTCAGAATTCTTAATTCTCACATGCAAGAGGGGACAAGTATCCTGTCAGATACTGCAGAAACAAGCGAGTAAGTACCAAGCAATCCCTTGGTCTGAGCAGGGAAAGACTGCAGGCATTGTGGACACTTAAAAAAAAAAAAAAAAGAAAAGAAAAAGGAGGAAATGCTATTAAAAGATGAACAGTCCCTGGGAAAGGCTTCCAGGTCTGAAGAGCCTTTAGCAGCCTGGCAGCCCTGCCCACAACACTACAGCTTGATACAAAAGTCTTTGCTTCTGCTGCCCCGAGGACAGTTTCATTTACTTTCCTTTAAACCTGGAAAATAGGTCGCTTTTCTTCTCGTGTCTCTATCAAACCTCAGGTAGCAGAGACAACATAAATTTACTTGTACTTCATAGGAAAGCAAGCACACACAAAAGGAGTTTCACCTTTTGCAAAGGGCAGAGATGACAGACTATTTCCCCAGCATACAAGGCTTCACTCATTCCAGTGAAAAGCATCGATCCAAATACCTTGGACCACTTCATCCCTGCTGCAAGAGGTTTGGCCTGCCAGCTACTTTGCAGATAGCATACCTAAATACTCTGGGGCTCCATTCAGAGTCTACACTTCCTCCCTGAAAGAGGAACTCAGTCAGCTCTCCCCAGTCCCAGGCAATAGCCCAGCACAGAGCAGTCAACAGCTCCTGCTGCCTCTGTGAGGGATGGAGAATCTCCCAGCTATCTCCTGCAACAGTGAAGGCAGGAATGTGGCAGCCACCTTCACCACATCTGCATGGGGTTTGGGCCAGGAACAGCTATGGGAAGGAAGAGGGGAACTCAAAACACAGAAATCCACCTTTCAACTGTTCCCAAGTACACTACTTGTAGGCTGAGATTTATTAATAATGTAAATTTTAGTCAGACTTTTCACTCAAGTGCTGTTGCCTTTTATCCACTTTTAGCAGCACACTCTAGCACTCTACACATATTTTGTAAGAGTCTTCTCATAAGGACAAGAGAAAAACAACAACAAACACTCCCTCCTGGGTTTAGAAGGAAAGGACTTCTCTTTGCCAGAACCATGCCAGTACATTTGAATGCAAACAAATCCTTACAAATGGTGTCAAGATTTGAGTGGGAAAGAAACCAACTGGTTACATTCTTCTTGGACCAAATTTGCAATTTGTCCAATAATCTTCTGGTGAGAAGTAACACTAAAAAACAAGCATTGTTAAAATCTGTTTTGTTTGCAAGGTAAGATCCTATCAGCAGTACATGAATAAAGATTAATGTCTTGAATTGCAGTTGTATCTGAAGATTTTAAAGACCCATAAAAATGTAGACTTCAGTGGGATAACTGGAAGATTGTAATGAATTGTCAGAATTTGAGAAATGGGTTTTTCTTCTTTAGATTTGACTCACAAACTGAACAAAAATAAGCCTGTACTGCCTTATTTGAAGTCAGTTTACACTCCAGTTTGAATAGCACCTGCCCTTGGGTATGTTCCAGAAGAACATCTACCTTTCCACAAAGGGAGGCTAACACCCATTGTAAAACTTCCAGAGGCACATTAGATGTCTGTTCTCCCCCTAGCAATTTCACCCTTAGAAGTAGAAGGAACGCTGCCAGTTACAGCCTGTGCTGAGGAAACATGAGTTATAATTTTACCCTGGGAAAATTGCTGAACTGGGAGCTTCTGGTGTGGCATAGGTCTTGCCTTCGCAATCCAATGGTTCTTTTGATTCAGAGAGGCTTTGAAAGGGTGGTGATGAAAAACATAGCCTCTCCCTTTGAATCAGCCAGCTGCCTGCTTTCCTTTGCACTTTTAAATTTGGTTTATTAATTTGCCTAGGAGCAGAAAGAAGTAACACTGACCCATCTAGAGAAGATATGTCCAAAACCGTATCAAGAGAAGATTATCTACTTCAGACTGAACATGAAAACAAAAAAACATCCCCACCTGTGGACTGTCTGAAGAATTTTGTACCTAGAATCACCTTACCAGGCTCAAGAAAAATACAAGAAAGTCTTTATTAGCTCTCCTGGCCATATGAAGAAGAAAAAGGTAAGTGACAAAATAGAAGGATCTGATAAAACCACATATTTGAAATGTTTTAAGACACAAGAGCTCAAAGCACTCTCCAGACGTTTCTTGGAGCAACCAATAATAAAATATTCTCAGCTGGAATTGCAATTTTGAAGACATTGAGTCCTCTTGGTAATTATGGCAGTAACCAATAAAACAGACAGCTGCATCTATAACCTGACTGCAGGAAAAAGGCATGAAAGTGCTTTGAAGCCACACATTCTTAATTATCTAATTTATGATAAAGATGTAAACAGAACCACAATTTTGAAAGTCACAGCTCAGTCTGGCAAAGAATGAGAAATAGGGTATGAAACTGCAATCTTAAATTATACATTACTCCAGTATCGATGAAACACCATGGGCAAAGAGAACTAACCTATATGCCCTGTGTCACTCAGTTTTCTTTCTTTCTGTCTCATCTATTCCCCTTCCAACAAGTCTCTGAAGCTGAACTTAGCAAAGCAACATTCCAGTCTCACAAAAATGATAATCTATCTAAACCCCACTAGAGGGACAGAGACTGCCAAGAGGGAGAGCAGTACAAGGAAAGGGTAAGAGCTGAACTTACTGAGATGGCAGGCTTTTTGGAAGTCCTTGTCAAGATGGACTGCAATAGGGAGCATTTACCTGCCTCTTCCAGGATCCCATGCATTTCCAGGGCTAGCTGGAACTTTTTCCTCTCCTCTTGTAACTCCCACTAAAATTATCAGCCTACAGATTTCATAACAGGCAGGAGAATGAAAAAACCCAAACATTATCACGAGAGAAATTGTATTATGATTAACTATTTCAAAATGCCTGTGGGTTACTTAATACCTTGGGACAGGCAGCATAACACCACACAGGCGTCTCTGGATGGGGACAGGAAACACCTCCTGCTAAAAATACAGACGAGGCAGCACTCAGCAATGGGGGCCTCTCCCCAGAGCTCTGGAAATGGGCTATGCACGTGGCACATGGAACCTGCACACCAACCCATCGGCGACCCAGATACTTCCCTAGCCCTGCCCTACTCTAAAATCTGTCCATCTTTGGATTTTAAATCCCTCAGAGAAGCAGGTGTGGTTTGGGGGGAGGCTGGTAGGAAGGGGCTAAAGTTCTGAATTAAGCTAAATACTTAAATTTAGCTGTGGCTAAATTCAAAGGGCTCTTTCAATGCAGTAATGCATGAAGTCTCTTTACTTCATTTTGCCTCTTTTCTGGTGTTCAGAGTTTTCTCAAATGCTGGAAATGTATCTAAGGATGAACAGAGAAAGTCATATGCCCATCATTCCCTATGCAGGTCAAGAAGCAAATTTTTTTTGTTAGTGTGAAGGAAGAGAGAAAGAAAGGAGAACACAGGAGTCTGCTCTGGCAGGCAAAAAGGGTGCTTGGCAAGACAACGACCATATGGCAGATGAACAAAGCATATTTTAGATTTGGTTCATTTGATTCCATTACATGTAAAAGATACTCTAAGATCCACGGCTAAGAAATACAATTTTGGTTATTGTTTTCAGACCTGTAGGGATTTCTCCAAGTAGTCCTCATAGCTCATATGATAAAAGCATCAATTTGGCAGATAATTTTAGCATTTTTTATGCACAGGGGTGATTAACCCTAAATCTATATAACCCTGTGCTATATGCTAAGAGCAGCCATCATTGCCCCCACCAACCTTATGACGGAGCAATCTACAATTTAGTTGTGGACAGTCTCTGCTACCTAGCTCAGCAAACTCTTAATTTTATAAGAAAAGGCTTTTACTTGATCCAGCACCAAATCAGACCATGCATATCACCTTAGAAGAGTGAATGAAATCTACATTATATACAATATGCACTACTTTGGATGGCATAGCCTGCTTCTAAGTCTGTGGTATTACTTCTCTGGTCATCACTAAAACACAGAACACCAGTGGTTGGGCAACAAAAGGACCTGAAAATGTTTAAAGAAGCAGAAAAATCTATGCCTGTCAATCAGAGATAAATGCCTATCTCACTTTCTCTAGCTACTGGCTTTTATTGTCTCTAATGTACAACACATTTCAATAAAATTGAAAATAAAAATACATTGGCATAAACCAATAGTTGATACATCTATGTCATGGCACAGAGAAGAATCACACCCTTAGATGATTCCAAGGGACAGCTCAAACTTAAAACAACAAACAGCAGCTTCATCAAGAAAATAAAAGATAAACATAATAAAGGTACATTATATTCAAAACACCCGGAAGTTAAATGAGACAATCCTGGACACCAGCCACCAAGAGGTAATAAGCATTTAGCTATGAAATAAATGTCTCTTCTGTCAGGCTGTTTTGTAATGGAGAAGCTGGCTGTGGCCAGAAGGCTCAGCTCAGCTCACTTCCACTGCTGTTGAGGCAGTAAGCTTTAGATGAACTTACTCTCGTTCAAAATAACACTTGAAGGAATCTTTTGTTGGGTTTGTAGGGAAAAGGAGAAGACTTCATTTAACCAAAGCTAGAGGAAAGACACTCACTGAATATCTTGAGTGGTAATAACTAGTAAGACCATGCCTCTCTAGGCCCAAACTGAGTTTTGAACCTATCTTCTGCAATAGAGAAAAAACAACTTTAAAGAATGATAAAGACTATAAGATTGAGGAAAAAAGATTTTTAAAAATCATTAAAAGAACAGTTTTGAGTATCAAAAGTAAGAGAAGGTGTCAGGTACAGACAACCACCAACTATGATAAAATATTTTTTTAAAACCATATGCAAGAAACACACCACATTCCAACAGAGACCTGAAAAATGGAAGAAACATTCACAAGAGGAAGAGTTGACAGGTAAAGAGACAATTGTATATGGTGACACATCCAGAGTCTTTAAAAGACCAATCTCAGATAAAGTATGGGAGATAACTGCATGGGACTTTATCTGGTGCCAGGTAAGTTTGAGGGAAACATCAGCAAGACCTCATAGCTTGTGTCTGAAACTATCAGCTCCCTCCCTGGTGTGGAAAAGGAGGAAAGCACAGGCTGAAGCATTAGCATTCCTGGAAAGGGCAAGGATATGGGGCAAAAGAGACATGAGTGCATGTCAGGAGTGGGAATCCAAAGTATCCCCTTTTGAAGCAACAAACCCCTGCAAGGAAAAGGAAATAGCAGATAGAAGGAGGAGGCATGAAATTGCTAAGAGTGGTGATAGAAACCAAAAGCAAAAGCAAAATGCCAAACATTTCAGTTGATGGGTCTCTCCTCCAGAAAAAAATATTTGAGAAGCCTGGCTTCAAGAACAGAAGATTTGTAATGTCAGAAATAAAGGAGCATTTGAAACAAATAGGAAGGGTTTCAGGAGTCCTGTGATCACCCAATAGAGTGTAAGAGAACTTAACTTCAGTAACAACCCCTAAGTTGTAGATTGTCTCAGCTATCTTCCATTCCATTACAAACACAGTCAACTAAACACTTGATTTCTGATGAACACAAAACTTAGAGTTGAAGAACCAAGAGGGAATTGCTTGGGGAGAGGTTTATCTGTGGGAAAAGGGTAGAGTGGAAGGACAAACGGCAAGATTTTGTTTTTCAGCAGAAAAACCAGACCTCATGATTTCCACCCACACTGCCTTGCACAACAAACAGAACTCCAATCCAGAAATCAACAATGGGTGAGGGTATGTGTGTGCCTTATTCCACATATTTGACAAGCGGCAATGGAATGAGGTGTGGCCAGTGGAATTCCTAACTCCAGCCCTGGCCAGAAAGCATGGCTGGATGCCAACCACACCATGAAGGTCTTGTCATCTAAAATTCAAGTAAGGTACTGAGGTGCCCAACACTTTCTCATACTGAGGTGTGCCACAGATACAGAAAAAAATTTATTTTACACTCAGAGTTTGATAGCCACAGGAGTCTTGCCTGTCACACACTTGCTTCAGCAAAACCTCTTAACCCATCTCAGAGTGATGAGTCTTACAAAGAGCTCAGCATCAAGTAGCTTCACCGAGAGTGACACACTCCTGCCAACAGCAGCCTCACTTGACCAGAAGCAAGTCTGGAAGTTTCTAGGGTGCTGACGCTGTGGAATCTGGTAATAAGGATGGAGGTTCACCTTGTGAGGGCACAGTGAAGCAAGCCAGGAGGTTCATCTAGGACTAAGAAACCCGGGAGACATCTGAATGCATGGCTGAGGTTGAGCAGTAGCAGTTATGTTAGAAATGGTTTTAAACACAAAAAGGGAACTGAAGACAAGCAGATAAACTCTAACACTCACATGCAAATTAGAATCAATGAAGATGATTGATTTTTATAAAGGGTCTAACAATACAGTGCCAACTAGTTCCTCCCACCCAGAGCCTGGCACAATTTAATATATATTTAATTCAAAAAACCCCCTGAGTACGTTTTTTTCTTCCTCCCCTTCTTCTGGCTCTTTTTCCATGCTGACGCTTGTTTGCATTACATCTATTTTGAGCTAAATTAAATAGGAGAAGCAGAGTTTTGATTCAGTAGTAGCAATAAATGGGGTTAGCCTGGCATTGATCTGTGTAAAGGGGCCAAAGCTAGGACTGCCAGAAGCAAAACATGGTCAGTGAACTCTACAGCACAAAGAGTGACCCTGCAGCTGAATTCCTAGCCCTGATTACAACAGAAAGAGACTTGCTTTCCTGAACAAAAAGTATTTCAGGCAGCAGATTAGCAAGAGAAAGTCTACTTGCAATGGCAGACAGAGGAAACTGACCAAAACAAGAACCACAGCAGACTTTGGAGGATTTTTAAAAGCCTCTGAACAGTGCAAAACAAATGCCTGCCTTACTCTGTGTTTCTTGTATACCATCAAGTACTGAAGTGCTGAAGAAACAATATTTTTCTTTTGCATCTCAATTAAATAGCTTTAAGTTAGTGAAGTGTGCAGCAGGAAAGATGAGCCAAAACCACGTTAAGGATTGCATGCCTAAAAACTTCCCTTGAAGACTAAGAACATTTATCTTGCAGCCCTACAGAAAGGGTAATCACATATACTCTAAGAGGAAAATCATGCTTTAAATTCAGCCAGCAAATTTGTACAGAAGGAGAATTTCACAATCCTTAGGAAACACGGATCAAATTTGCTCACTCTCTGGGTGTTTGTGCCATTGTGCAATGCAAAACAGGGAGAGCACAGCAGTAAATCTGGCCTCATGACTACCAAGTTTAATCACAGTATCTCTAGGATGGAGAACAAAGTGCCTCTTATTCCCACTGTACTGCAATCCCACCGGATCTCAAGCCAAGCAGGGTCGGCTCAGGCCAGCTTTTGGCTAGAGGCTGGCAAAGCACTGGAATCAGCTGTTCCAAGGTTGAAGCAAGCTCACGTCTCACTTCGAGTGAGGCCACTGCACACAGGAGAAGCACACAAGGTGCTGGGTCCTCAGTCATCCCTATCAGTACCTTCAGCCACTGCTCCCAATGCTTTTGGCAGGTCTGCTGGCTCTTCACAGGTCCTGCACACAGCAAGCACAGCCCTGCCAGGTGATCCAAGGCTGCTCAGCAACAGTGCTTCTTATCCTCAATTTTTAACCCAGGACATTTGGGTGACATGGTGCTGTGTCCCCAGATCTCACCCTTGCTGGAAATCCTGAGTCAGGGCTGATGGCCAACAGTGCAGCCCTGCTCCTCATGCTGGCTTCACCAGGAGCAGTGAGGACCTCAGTCCCCAGAGCAGTGAGATAAAAAGAGCAGCACTCGTTATCACTGCTTTGACTTTTAATCCATTTCTTTTCCATATGTTACATGAGCATTTCTTCAAAAACAAGGATCACAAAATATTGAGCGATGTCAAATCCTTGTGTATGAGCTATCAGAGGTCTTCAGCCCATTTTCCCTGCACAAAGTCCCACACACGATTTTTCCTTGCTTCTTTACCAAGCAGAAAGAGGCAAGGTGGAGACCCACAGAGGAAAGGAAGATTTAAAGTCTCTTGGCATACTGACAGCCTGCAAAAAATTAAGTCAGAAATCTCCAAGACAGCACCTTGGTTTTTTTAACACTGCTCGTTTGGCTTGCCATTTTTATGAGGTTGATTACATCCTTCCCTTGAGTTTTGTGGTGGCTGCAGTGTCAGAGCATGGGACGTGGTTGTCATGACTGGGAACTTGCTGACTGATTTACGAGAACTTACAAACCCACAGAACCAAAAGATTTTTATTATTCACTTATGTTCTGAATGTTCCTTTCACCTTTCATTGAATAAATCTTGAGAAAGTGAAGATTTATTTCTAGTTTAAAATTCAGGTTCCCTTTTTTAGAAGGGTGCTAAGCATAATATACCTTTGTTATGGAAATCATCCCACAATATCCCTCTGAACAGCTTGAGGTCAATATACCTACATTGGTAACAGCATCTTAAAACTAAGTTGTCATTTTAACTGTTTAGTGGGCATTGAGCCATCTCAAATAGACCAGTTCATTATTAAAAGCGGCAATTATTGTAAATTATATTCTTCATAAGAGCAGCTACCTAAGCTTTAAATATGTTATGATACCTCCCTGACCATTCAATTTAAATGGGGATAGCTGAGGGCTCAGACATCATCATGTAGCAAATAGCTGTGCAATTTTGGACTACTCTTTTTTAACCACTCCTCTCCCCAGGGCTACCACCCCCATAGCAGAGCTGGCAAAACGGACTACGTGCCCCTGCCTCCTCTGTTTTCAGTCCACAGACTAAACATGGCAATTCAATTTGCTGGTGACAATGACAGCACCCAAAAAATACTAATCTCCCGACCACAGTTTGTTGTAGCTGCTGAAGTGCAGGCACATGGTTCCTTTTGCTGACTCCACAAGGCAGCAAAAGCCTTCCACAAAGGAGGAGGGCAGCCGAGGGCAGTAACATCAAGCTAAGATTTGCCAGGGCTTGTCTGTCAGAGGACAAAGTTTTGCATTTTAACCACTTTTGGCACATTCCACATTCGGTATTTTCAGGAGCTTTCTAGGATGTTTATGAAACAACTGTAAGGTAGGCAACCAAATTGATGGAGGCACAAAGAACGCCTTCCCACATTCTTCTCCCATGCTCTAACCATTGAAATAAATGAAGATGTAGTTTATGTTTCTGTAATTACAGTTTGTTAAAAGGAGAACAGGTAGTTAAGTTATGGTAAGGAGCCCAAGAGCTGTCCTCTGATTTGAATACCACAGCGATGTAGATTTTACTGAATAAAAAGACCAGTCAAAACATTACTCAGAGAGAATCCATACTCTGATGCCATCCAGCACAAAATGACCTACTTCTGTACTAGTCACGTTAATCTAACCAATCAATTGGAAATTGTTCTTATGAGAGCTATTTTAACGTAGGTGAACACTGTCATGTTTCAGTCATTTAGTATTTACTGAAAGGATACTACTACACATTTGTTTTATGACATTTCTGTACCATATATCATCAGCTGTTTGCTTTTAATCCTGCATTTCCCCCATTAAATACTTACAGTATTTATACAGCCTCGTAAAACTCCAGTACAAAGGAATAAGCCACCAGAACTTTTCCCCATACATTACTTACCAACTTAACTATGTAACGCAACATGAAAGGTTTATGCACACCAGCTGGATCTCATTACAGCTAAGTTTCTGTATTTGTAAAGTGTACTTTATCTGGAATATTGAAGTCCCTTAGAACTTCATTTAAAAATACTGACATACACACAACTTTCTACTGCAGGATGTTAACTCAGTAAATAGGTTCACAAATCAAACTTGTGGACACTAATTTCTGGAGTTTAAAATGCATCAGTTTCAATTCAAGTATCTGAAGCCAACTGAACATCTCAGCCTCATTCAGTCTTCCCCTCCTAATCATCACAATAACTAGAGATGCTACTCCTTGTACAGTAAGAAAACCAGCAAGAAAAGTAAGAAAGGAAGAGTTTCAAGGTAGCATTGGTATCACCTCTCTACTGATTGGTGCTAGGGCTCAGAGGTACACCAGCTTTATATAGCAAGATACATCTAAAAAGCAGGAATCTGAGCTGTGATGAATATAGTAGGAAGATCTTCAAAGAGTTCACTAAATACCCAGATGAACTAAAGAAAGCTTGTCAAACCCTTTGGTATTACCAGTTGGGAGATTCCTGTTCAATCGTGAGGCAAGAATTGCGGTTTAATAAAGGCATAGAACAAAACCAAGCATAAAAAAATCATGTGCAGTGATTTTATTTTTGTTGTATATTTGACTGTAATTACTGTCTTAAATACTTTAATTGCCTGGCATCTCCTCAAGTGCCTTGCCTGTGGGAAGGGGAGGCAGGGCAGTTTACAGTTTGTTATTAATGAATGAAGTACAAACAAGTTAACCTTGTCTGTAATCAATGTTCCCATCAAAACAGTTTGAGAGGAAGACACGAAGGGGTCCATTCATTCCACAGACCCAATGTGACTCTGATAATATCTGCTTTTCAATGATTAATGTGCTTCTGACATGTCACACCTCTGAGGGGGAAGTGGCAAACATCTTTATAACACCCACACGAGGAGCTTTACCTATCTGTCCATTTCTGTTCTCTTCTAAGCAGACATCTGCTCTTAGCCAGTGATGGGGGGATGGGGTATGGGGACAGGCCCCATATGACCTTCCCTGGATGCATTCTAGGTGAGAAAATGGGGTATACAAGCAAATCTGTAGCTTTTACAATAGCTCTGGAATGACACACATCCAAGCCCTTCTTCACTGGAAATAATTTTTGCCTGGAGTGGAAATAGGAGTGGAAGGAAACAAGAATAAACGATGAGAAACAGCTCATACAGGATAAAATAAAATATAGTTGTCTGCTTCATTAAGAAATTTTTAGAGACAAGAAGCCATAAGTAAAAGCCAGTGAGTTATATGAAGAAGATAGTGAAGCCAGGAGGATGGACAAGCAAACTGCTATTTTTAACAATTAGTGAAGACACTGAGTGTAGAAATTTGACCATTAGTTTTGTTTTTCCTCTTAAATTGGTACCAAAGTCTGCTGCTTTTAGGTAACATCCCATCCACAGTCCAGCAGACCATCCAGGCAGCAAGTGCACCACTGGCAGAGTGAGCTTTCTCTTATGGCAGTCAACCTGTCCAGCTGGTCAGGAGCTCACCTCTGGGGCAAGAGCAGATCTTCAGCACCCAAGCTGCAAATAGGAGGGACAACCAGCATGAGTTCTGGTAGCCTCCACTGCAAGAATACTTGCCCACAAAGATCCAGACCAAAGCTGCTAATTTTATCACGAGCCACCACAAAAATGCACTTTAAGAACAGCTAACAAGCTTACCATTTTTACAGATTGGGACCTTTTTCCCCACCCCCTTTTTTTGACTCTTTCAGTTGTGCAGCCAGAGTAACATCTCTGCCATGTATCCTGTATCCTGCTTCCATTAGCTGGTATAGCATCTCCAACATTGTAATTTTTTGTCTTGAAACACAACTTGCTTTCGTGGCACTGTCCCACTGGCATGCAGGCAGCACACTTGTTGCCTCTGGGAGGCTCTGTGTTGTGGTGGCCACTTTTCTCCACAGTTAATTGTGTTTTCTCCACAATTTTCAAGTCACAACAAAGCCAGCATATTTCTCTAAAGTACACTCCTACTGCTTATACAACAGTGCTCAAAGGATCCTCCTATCGTTGTTAAAAAAGCAGATACTGCTAATCAGATGAACACTTGCCCTTGAATAAGTTTTTATAAAATGCATAACCACGTATCTTGATATAGCTGCACATATAAAGCATGAAAGCAGACCCTGTAAATATTGATTTCAGCCTCCTACTCAAGAAGATGCACGGGCAGGAACTTGATAGAAGAGATCATAAAAGTTTAAAATATATTTATGGAAGAAGAGTAGTACAGTATGACAGCAGCATAACTTTATCTCAAGAATGGGTTGCTGAAAGCTAGCACCCGGCCATCTACCTACCAGCAAGAAAGTCTTGACTTCTTAGGACTACGACACAATGTGTTTCCTTAGGGAAAGAAGGAAGAAAAACCTGTTTTGATCAAGCACACCACCAAAGCATTTAAGGTTGTCATGTAACATGAACTGACTACACAAGAGAAATTCAGGCATTAACATACACAGAATAGACTAACACGCACAAGTCACTTTGCATGCAGACTGCTATTCATGCAAATAATTCAACAATCCTAGTATTCCACTAGGAAACTGTGAGTCAGATAAAACATGGGACAAACAAGACACTCCAACTGCCCCCCCTCGACCCTGCACACCTCCTGCGTGGCCTCCCACCACACAGTGGAGCTGCTCTCTCTTTGGCATCCAGGCAGGATGAAGCTGTCTTTGAAAGCAGGAACCCACTGGGGTTCTTCTCAGGAATCTTATGAAGCAGCTTAAGGATTAAGAGCATATATGACTAGATTCTACAGCGCTTTGATCAAAAACATGTTTTCCCAACTTCCTCAGAGAGTTTTAATAAGATGCCAATGAGAAATTGATCCAGACACTTTAGTTTACAAGGAGTATTTCAAGTAGCTTGAGGAAACTACTTTATTGTCTATTAGGCATAAAAGCAAACACAATGCTTACAGGCCATTTTACCACTGTGCTGACAGCAGATTTCTTTCAGAATACACATCCAAGTACCAATGCTTACTCCAATACAAAACTCTACAGGAAACCAATATTTTAAATTTCACATTTTTGAAGGTTAAGGGAAAAAAACCCTTCAGATTTTAGTTCCCCTAAGAGGCAATAATACAATGCACTCAGTTTAAGTTCCACTCACTTTTTTTTAAACTCACTCTAAAGTTGAAGAAAATTCAGACTTCCCTCCCTGACGCTTAACTGTTCTCTTATATTTTCCTCTAGCTTTTCTACTTTCTACTAAGAAAAAAAAAAAAGCATAGTTCTTTGCCATCCCTCTGGGTCTATCTTTCCCTTGATCGAATTCTGTTTCAGTGCACATACTATATCTGTTATTTAGAATTAGTAAAGAAGGATTTTTTCCCCCTAATTTCTTCTTCCAATTTTAGCCCCTCTCCAAACAGACATTATTTTTCACTCCTTGAATCCATTAAACCAATCCAGCAGAAGCACACTGGTATACAGAAGTTAATCTAGTTCCCAAACTGATATGGTGCAACAAGACAGTTGGTAAGGTATTCTCACTCTCCTTTTCCTCACCTTATTTTCCATTTCAACCTAATATGTCCATCTATTCTCACAAAGTAATCATGTTCTGCCTTCAAAATCCTGCTGGCTCAGTTATTTAACCCTTTCCGGCCTCCAGACAGATTGGAAAGCTCCTATCTGCTCCTTTCCCCTTCTACAAATCTAGTCCCTTCAGATAAAGCAAGTAACAGCTATTTCAGACCACTAACATTAATGTTAAAGACAATTAGAAGTTTTCAGGTTGGAGCTCTTTTGGAGCTTTTTGATTTTATAAAGCTGGGGAATGTGGGGGGGAATACATTTTAGTTTTTCCTTACAGCATTAGGTCCCTTTTTGGGAGGAAAGCCTGAGAAGAGCTGCAGAACCCTGAGCCACGGGCTGGCAGCAGTGCCCACCTCCCCTGCAGCAGGGCTGCATGGTCCTTGCTCCAGTGGCAGTGCTCAGATGGCTCCTGAACCATTTCCCTGCAGGAGGGATGGGGCCACAGAGGCCACTGCCACCCCCCCATGCCAGAAAAGGGGCAGCTGCTGTGAGGGTTAGGGTAGCTGGGTAGCTCTGGCAGCTCTGTTGCTGGTAATCTTCTCAGAACCATGCCAGAACATCACGACACCAGAGCATTCCACAGCAACTAACACTGGTAAGATCATAACCCTGTAGCAAAAATAGTGGCCAGAGAAATCAGTCCAGCACTTTACAGAAATAAAAATGCCTTAATAAGTTAGAATAGTCAGCTGAGTTACCAAGCAGAAGGAGCAGTGTGTTTTGCTGTTTTAGCAGAAATTTGGACATGGGCCTTTTGAAATCTAAATTAAAAAAAATCTCATCTATTATTTTTTTTCCTGGAAAGATACAGATTTGACCTGCTGCCTTTGGATCCCTCAACAATTAAAACAGCATACACAAGCTTCTGAAAGTTTTACATGAGAATCACAGTTACTACCATATCATTATCCTGTACTGCAAATCTAGCCTACTATTACATTCATGATCCTGAATATATCCACTGGCAGTTTGGAAGTGAATGTAGTGTACTGAGAAAAACGGACTGGTTAAAATTCTTCTTTAGCACAAGAACAAGAAATCTTTTCTTAATGAATTACCACAGCAAACTTTGAAGTGTTGAATTATCCCCTCCTCTGCACGATGGGGATAATTTTACCAGTTACATAGTAACGTAGTGCTACTCCCATACATCAATACAATGCATTAGCCACTCAACTAATACTATATATAGTACAGACCCCATTTCGACACATTTATACTTCCTAGTTGCAATAAGCCTCATTTTTCTTATCTTTTGTTTTTTCTTTTTAATTCCTTACTTTTGATACTTTTCAATGCCTAAACCTGAAGGGAACAGCTTGTATCTAGAGTACCTTCAGTGGAAACATTTATATTCAAGTTCATCTCAAAAGTAACATGCTAAAAGCCTCCTGAAAAAGGTAACTTACAAAGACTTCTAAGAGATAAAACCAGAAATAAGGTTGCTTTGGAAGTGTGTCAAACACCCCCGAAAGAAGACAAAACTACAAAGTTCTGAAAGGACATTAAAGTTGTTCCTGCTTTTCAAAAATCAAACTGTAACTGTGTTACACATACTACTTTGGATTGGCAGCAGCTTCAGAAAGCCGATTTTGAAGCAGTTTGAGGCTGACACCAAAACCACGTTAGTCCCACTCCCACTCCCCCTATTTTATTTTCAAACAGTACTTGGGAGCAAAAAAAACAGATTCAAAGGCTAAGGCATTTTGCATTACCATCCCTGCTAAGGAATATAACTTTTTCATGTGTTTGTGTTGGGAAAAAAAAAATCATATTCTTACCAGCATCAGTTCTAGAGCATTTAATTTTTTGTCACATGGTTTCATAGACCACATAGCTTTGCCTTATCTGCTCTTCCTCAAAGAACAATTACTTTTCCATTCCCAAGTTTGTCAGTCACTGATCAGTGTGTGTTTTCAGAGCAAGCGGGTTTTTTTCAGGGAAACTGTATTTTCAAAGGGTTAATCAGCAAAATACATACTTCAGCATTACTAAATTAAGAAAAAATAGAAAATAATTGAAATGCTAAACAGTTCTTTCTGAGGTGCTGATTACCCAAACCCTACAAGCTTAGAGCATCTTATTATTTCCCCCATATTTTAAAAACTTGAGCAAAATGTGAAGCTGGTCTTGCAACAGTCTAGGGAGGGCTTCCAGAAACTACAGTATCATGATAAGAAAGACACAAAGTTTTCTTAACCCAAGATGGAAACTAGAAATGATCAATTTGATAAAAGCCTATAGAAAGCATCACCACAAACAGCCAGTTTTGGTGGTATCATTGTCACATCTAAGATAAGGAGGAGTAGCAAGCAAGCTTTTTTGTGACTAGCCAGTGCTGCTAGTTATAAAATCATTAGAAACACAGGAAAACCATCAAAAAGGCAATCAATTGAACAGGCTCCCTCTTTATCTGAATTTCAAACACAGTTTGTACTACAGCCATAGGATTCTGTTACGACATCTGTGCTCCCATTTACACTTTCCAACTTGTCAACCCAACTCTCAGCTAGGTCCTCCCAATTTGGCATCAAAACTAGATGAGTTAATTACAGCACTTGAGATGACTCGAATTCTTCTGAATGGGGTGATTTCAACGCAAAGGGAAGGAATTTATCAGGCATGACACAGGTAAAACAGCCAGCCCTCGCAAGAAGGAAGGAAGGAAGCTATTTAAGTACACTTCACCTTCCTTGCTTCTCCTCTTCCCTGCATTTCAGGCTTAAGGTCAGAAAGTCTCAAGCCACCCCAAGTAGAAGTGATGTGAGGAGGGCAGTGTAAGCAGGTTTCCCCTTCTCTTTCATGCTAAACCCACATGCCTGTGCTCCCAGCCCCCACACCAGCCAGACACACCACACACTTCTGCTGCTGCTTCTCTAGGGGAGCTTTCAGCCACAGGATGCTCGGTAATTAACCACTGGTGATATTGAGCCCAAGGGTTTCGATGCTTTCCTTTGCATGCACAACAGACACCTCGCCCATGAAACAAGAGCTCACACCAGCAAGGTGAGGACTAGCTTCCCATCCAGCCACCCCGGCTCAAAGCAAGACCTCAGCATGACTACACTGGACTTCAATAACTCAAAGCCAAGGCAGCAGACACAGTATGCTGCCCTTACTGCAGACCAACCTCTCCCTGCCACTTTTGAAGCCTACTAGAACCATACAGAGAAAAATCAACAGCAGCAAAAGAAGCAGCTAAATATATCACAGTGGTGAGTAAAAGCTCAGGATTCAGCTGAAGGGTGTTGAGAAATCACTCTTGAAATTTTTCCAGCAATCTGATTTTGAATAAACATATGTGGACACACAAACACACACAAAAAGCTTAAAATAAAAGTGTTTAAGGAAAGTAGTTAATTTATGTATTACATTTCTGACAGACTGACACAGAAGTAGTAACAGAGTACACAGGTGTCAATTTGCCAGGGAGCCTGAGAGCTATGGCTCCTTCATTAGAGCTATCAAGCAAGCACAAGAGTCTCAACTACATAGGCTTCTTTTCCTCTCACTCCTGATATCAAAAACCGAACTAAAACAAATGACAGCATCATCAGACCTGATCCCTGGGCACTTAAAGGAGGAGAGTGGAAAGTGAAGCACTGTGACAGAGATAAGTTCAACTCAGAAATTGCTCCAGCACCTCCACAAGACTTTTTGGATAAGGAAACAGAAAGGAAAGCCAAAATTCAGCTTCACACCTTGCCTCATGTTAAGAGTTTTCTGCTCTCTTCCCTTTATACAGACAAGGCTCCAGCATGTGTTACCTGAACTGCACCTGCCAAACAACCTCCCTCCCACCACGAGCTACCCCCACTACCAAAAAACCTCCACTGAGTCCTCATCTCCCGCCCCCACCTTGGCGAAGGATGGGTTTCCTACAGCTGGTGCCACTGCTTGAAGACAAGCGACTACTTCTTTCCAGAAGTGCCACAATAATGCACTACACCTATTTTAAGTACCAAGAACACTGCAAACCGCATCAGAACACTCAGGCTAGGACTGGAAGCAAGTCAGAAGTCCAAAGGAACTGCTAGCTCAGAACTGTGCTATACAGAGGAGATGTGCCCTAAACATACACTGACAAATAAAAATTGCATACACTAGCAAAGTGAATAGGGCTTTAAAACTTCACTAAATTTCCATTTCATTAAAATAATCTGTCCTAGCTACAGAATTGTATAGGTGCATACAATAGGTAATCTTATCAATTAACTAAGAATTTATTGGAAGTGATTATAATACACTTGTGCACTACAATTTTGATTATTTTCGAAACTAAAAGTTGCATTGAGAACACATCAAAGGTACTTGTTCACATCGGGGATTAAGTCCTTAGAAAGTTTGAAGGTTTTCAGAGCAACTAAAACTGGCTGAGTGCAAAGCATGTAAATTTCTAAAAGCCCAGAAAAGCCATTTTTCCTTGTTGATAATCCCCAAAAAACAAGCAGAACAGAATTCAATTGTATATCTTCTAATGTTACTTTTAGATCAAGGTATTATGAGAAGTTCCAATCCCTTCCATATTCTCCTCTCAAATGCCTGGAAGAGACTTTGAAAGCATTCCCTGGAAGCATGATTATATATTTTTACTGTCTCAACACCAACAAATCTCTTCTACATCAGATAAAATGCAGTTACCAATACTCGTCCCTTGAATCCAAAATATGATAAAAAAATTATCTTGCACATACATATTTGGCTACATGCCCTTAACAATTTCCTTCTGAAAAGAAGGGTGTATTTGCTGCTTCAGAAACAGAGAAGCAAAATAATAAGAAAGGACACAGGGAAAAATATGAACAGAAGGGCTTCGAAAGTGACTGAAAATCTACAACATCTCTAATTAGGTTCCAGCTTCGAACACAATAGTGGGGGTACCATGGCCTGTTATCAAGTTTATAGCCAAGGGCACAAGACAATACAACCCCACATTCAATTTAATTACAGCCTATGGCTTTTGCAGTAGTGGTGTGTTTCAAAGGGTTTAAGCACTCATTTATTCCTACACCATACATGAAATAAGGCAGCTCCCTGTCATACAGACTCACCAATTAGACTGAGCAGTTTCTGATCTCTTGCTCTCTAGAAGCAGAGCAGTGGGCAATGGGAAATCTTTTACAGGATAATCACAGAATACTTTTTATTAAAAAAAAAAAAAAAAAGTCAGCTCTCTGCTGCCTTTAAGCTCGTGCATTTTATCTTTGATGTGCATAGAGTACCAACATAGTCATTTCAGATTTTATAGGATGTAAAAGAGTGTCAAAATACAGCAGCACTTCTCCTGATTGTATTAAAAAGGTCATCTTCATTTGAGCTACAAGGAACTGGTCACCTCTTGCATTCTTGCCATTGCTGAAGGCTGGACAAAGCAAGTTTTCCAACTAGCTCATGTGATGCAACGAGATAAAATGAGTCTAATCTCTAAAAAGGAAAAATATTTTGAAAAATTGAGTGAGAGAAATCACCAGCTGAAATACCTCCAACATATCATGCCAGTGCAACCAAGAGGACCTAAAAAGACAGTACTGGACCTTTAGCTCCAAAGCCACCTTTCAAAAGACACGTATCAAAACACCATTCCTGGATCTTCTCTGAAATACTCTCCCAAGTCACCTTAAATCAACTCCCTCCCTAACAACCAATTCAACACGGACCAACCTCAGTCTAGGAAAGAAAAAAGTTCCCTTCGTTCCTTTCAGTGCATGTACTGCCCCTAAAGCTGTATATGAGATCACTAAATGTAATCTCTATTCTGTTTCTCCTGTACTCATCTTGGGAAACACATGCCTACCAAGCTTCACGTTCATTATAAGAAACATAGCCTGGGATATCCTACTTTCTTAAAAGGAAAAACCCATCTCTCTTCAACAATCTTCAGAAGCACTCAGTTACAAACAAAACTGAGACAGCACACAAGACTGCAATAGCCAGGATTCACGCATTTCACTATGGAGATTGATAAGAAAGCTTTGGGGACCATACCTGACACCACTACTACCTCATCCTCCTGCCCTCCAAGGTTTTCAGAGCAATTTTGCTGACTATCAGGTCCCTTTTACAGTTCTACTTTCCACATCTGTAACTCAGTAGAAGACTAAAGACTCCTCACTAAAAAACCCATAAGTAACAAAGTAACAATCAGTAGCTTCTAAGCCAGATACAGTTTCTTTAACCATACCTTAAAAGTTTCTTTAACCCTTACCTTCTAGGATTTGAACCTCTGTACTTCTCTTAGAAAAAGACACCTAGCAAATCCTGGATTTTCCTGCAACCTGGGATAATCCAGTAATCAAAGAGATGGGCACTAACTATGCAGTAGGGCAGCCAGCACTAACCTCTGAAACATGATCAACAGTAGCACTGTCACAAGAACCAACAAGGTATTTAGCAGTCGTCAATCAGCCTTGAGAGCTACTCTACTTCAAGCCCTTATGATAGAGATATTGCTTCATCTATTACCCTGGCAGAAATAAAGCCTAGCATCTTTACAACACAATCCTAAGCATCCTTCCCTGAAGCTACCTGATGAGTTCCCCTAGGAAAAGGGTGGGAAAAGCACCTAGCAATGATTCTGGTCAGAGAACTAAAGATACTGGTACAAAACACAAGTCTTTTTTGTGGCCATTTAAAAAAAATGCAGAATGTTCCCAGATCAAAGATCAAGCAGACAGATTCTTATCCACCTCCTCCAAAACCCAAGACTAAAAAGGGCTAGACTTATCAGCTACTTTTGATTTGCTCCCAGTTGTGCCTACTGCCTACTCATATTCCTCACATTGTAGAACAATTCCTATTGTTCTGCCTTCTTTTGCAAAACCTGCAGTCAGAACTAGGTTTCTGCTTTGGGTCAAAGTAAGCCCTTCAAAGAGTGTGTAAGGCAATGAAAAGACAGGTGCCAGATCAAAATACACCCAAAAGGGCAACTCTGAATTTAAAGCAGAAGAAAAAATAAAAGCATTTCAGGATTCCCCAAAACAGCTAAGACAAATGCACATGGCTCAGGTTTTAATGACTAAGCTTTTGGTAGCTATCTTAATAGCTGATAAATTTTTCACAAACAGCCCAGAGAAATCCAATCAAATTACAGAACAAACATAACCAAAGCATTTGCAAGTGACAGGCAACTCTCCTCCCCCATGGCAGAGGCCAAGCTATTTTCCTACACCTATTTTTGGGTATTACTACTGTAGTAAGTTCAGCATATACCAGATCTATAAAACCCAAAAGCTAACACCACATTGTAGCACCAAAAGTTTAAGCTTTAGCTATTGTTCATCTTTCAGCAACATGGGAGATGAACAACAGCCAAATTACATCTCTCTGTCATCAACTTGAACTGAAGTACTGCTGTTAGTGGCAGGAAAATTGCTACACTTCAGAGCAAATAAGGACCAAAAAGAAAGTTGTACCATGATGGCAAAGCTGTATGCTTAAAATACGCTATAAATGCTGCTCTTAAGGCTAAAACCTAAAGCAATAGTTGGATCAAGATGAAGGTTTAATATACCTTTCCTGAGCTCTGGGAGAAGCTCCTACAGACCCAGTGTTGAAAAGACATTTTGGGACTAAAACAAAAAATGGGAGCTACAACATAAAAGCATGAAATTAACATTCTTGCTCATATAGTCCGTGCAAATTGAAGACACCCCATTCAGTGCTTTCATTTAATCTTTTCCACAATTTGCTTAATGTTACTAAAAAAAGAAAAGCACATAGAATAAAGATACTAAGAAACCCATACATTATGCCACCACTTTTTCACCAGAGTATTGCACAAACCCATGAGTTCAGCAGAATCTTTCCTCTGGAAGACTAATTACAAAGACAACCAATAAACCACAAACTTATGACCTTCGTGTTTTCAAGGAATCAGTAATATTTGTCAACAGTGGAATTTAGTGTCATGGTACTTGATGAGATATATTCAGTAAAAAGGCCTAGAAACTCTTTGTTTATAATTAAGCAATAACGATTGAGGGCCAGGGCATTTCCTGGGGATTAATGACCGGCTGGGAGAGTCAATGGTTTGAGGCAATGCCTTGGGCCATTAACCCCAGCCAGTCATTAATTTCCCCAGGAAATGCCCTGGACCTCGATTAATGTAAGTATCATAAAAGGTAGCTAGAGAGAAAAAGTTTAGCATTAACATTCTCCCAAGGAAACCCATTCCACAGCCAGTATTTTTTAAATTTTGTCACATCCCAGATGTGCATAAGTTAAAATTGACACAAGAAAAATTGATGATAAAAAAGGAAAAACAAAAAAAGGAAAAAGAGAGAGACACACTTTTCTTTCTCAAAGATTTAAATTAATGAGGTTTGTAGCAAAGTCAAGATTCATCTACAAAAGTAACTGGGCACCTTGTCTAACTCATGAAATTGTGAATGGATGTGAACATTTCCATATAATTACTGTAAAAACCCCACACTGTCTAGTTCTAGTACCCTTGCTGATTGCTCATTTTCTTTTGTGATACACTTAGAAAAACAGCAGATGCCTGTTGTACTCTATTTGAGCTGTTTCTCCCTTTCTCCCCATAGCCTGCTGTTAATGAGAATTACAGCTCCGAACGCTTCCCGGAGGAAGCACAGCTTTGCAACAAACACTACAGCAGCTGGATTTCTCCTCTCCTAAGCTTTATGCAAGTGTGAAGAGATTTGTGGGGCAGAGTAGAGATCGAGTTCTCTAGTCTGACAACTGAAAGTACCAAGTCTTTAACGGGTTAAAGACACACATACTCCATGACCACTGACTGCTCTTCCCCTTCCCACGTGTGGTGCTCCTCCTAAAAAGCTAAACTATGCCCGAAGTTTCAAAATCACTTTAACGGTCATTAAAAGCAAAGGAAAGAGGAATCTGGGGTTAAATACAGCGAGGAGCATTAGCTTCTACCTGAAATAATGAGCTAGAACGAAAACACTATCTGCACATAATCAAGCCTCTAAGCCATTCAGAGACACCAGATACACACAGCAGGAGATCAAGCTACAGTACTCCACTGAAGTGGTCCAAAAAAAGCCTCCCTAAAAGAAAGGAGAGGTCACAGGTATCCTAAAGAACACAGACGCTTATGCAGGCATTCACTGGGAGCCCTGCCCTCCCCCTCCCCACCCCAATTAGCCTTCAGGCTAGTTGATTAGTTGGCAAACTCTTTGAAAGGGTCAGTCTGTCCAGAACTGGTATTTCCACTCGGCAAACAGCTCAGGCATGTCGTATACCTGTGCTTGCCCAGCGCCGCGCTCCCTGGCTGAAGGCTGCGATCCCTGTTACTACTTGACACAAGAATGTCAGAGGGGTTTTGTAATCATGTAGGGCAGCCAGCAGTAAAGTTCTTGCCTGAAACACGGTATTTTATGGGGCACAACGTAACTGCATATGCTTTACAGATTTAGTCAGAATGACTTCCAAACTTCAAGCCAATTGCAGAAGTGCAGCGAGTCTTTAATTGAAGTAATTTAGCTCCAGCGCTCAAACACCCGAGAGGAAAGTACTTTTGGAGGGGATGGGGAGCAGGCACCAGCACGTGCTGGCACACAGCACAGGGGGCTCTGCAAGGCACAAAGGCACAGCTCAACGGCGTCTTTGACAACACCGTTTTTCCTTAACGAAACACATCTAATGAATTTGGGCTCATTCCACACCTAAGCTGCACCTAAACCCGTTTAATTGTGCTCTTACTGTATATTTCGCCACTATGGTAACTAATGCAACTAAAGCCAATTTGCCTCAAAAAAAAAAAAAAAAAAAAGGATCACTGCCAGGAAACAGAGCTATTTTAAATAAACAAATACAAGATGAATGCAATTGCCATATTAACCCTCTTGTTAACTTCTGAAGTTTAAAATTACACCCTCATTACTGGTGTGTAATTGAGTATTCTCCCGGCTGTTTCCTGTATTTGAGGTTATTCAAATAGTTCATTAGCACATCAAGAACACCACACACACTAATGATACCTGATGCCCCTATCTACTCTTCTGGCCCGACTTTTTCATAAGTCACATCTCCCGCAAAAAGAGAAATAAAAGGAGCGGAGAAAAGAAATAAAAAGGAGGAAAAGGGGAGCCCATAGGGCTGAGCTGCTGGTGCTGCTGCTTAGGGAGAGCATGGCAGCACCCAGGTACCGCTCAAGTCTGACACCCAGGTACACAGAGTGGCCACTGGACCAGCGGCGGGGCGCGAGGAGACCGGGGTGTCAACTAAGTTGGATAACTCGCGTCCAGGCTCTTTGGGTGCCTGAAGAGTGAGCATGACCCCAAGAGTCACCCCAAAGCTGGCAGTGTGCCTCAGTGCCCAGCCTTGGGGGAAGAAAGGAGGGGGACAGTGCAGACTATGTGGGGCAGGGTGAAGGGTTGCCACTTTTTTTTTTTTTTCCTTTTTCTTTTTCCGGTTACCTGTGTGGGGGAAACAATAGCAGGTGAAACTACTGTGGGTGAGGTGGTGCTTCTGTGCCCATTTGCTTCGGGGAGGAGGTGAGGCAAGGGGTCATGTTTCACTGAGACCACCACCACGGCAGGCGCAGCGGCGTCCAGGGGCTCAGCGGGGCGGCGGCAGAGTCTTTTGGGGGAGGCAGAGGGCCCACATGCGTCACCGCCGGCCGCAGCCCCTGCCGGGAACACTGCCTCGTAGAGCGCCCGCTTGGCCGGGGCCACCGCGGCCGCTTCTGCTTTCACTGGCGCAGCGTCACCGTCTTTGGGCATCACATAGGGGTTGGCAGCGGGCGGCCGCGGCCGAGGTCCACCATTGAGGGCGGCAGGGGTGTAGCAGCCCCCGCCAGCGGGGTGGTGGAGGAGGTGGTGGTGGTGGGGAGGGGGGTGGTGGTGGTGGGGTGGCTGCAGTCCCCCCAGCTTGGTGCCAATGCCAGCGATACTGTTGAGGGTGGCAATGGAGACGGCACCAATGCAGTGGTTGGTGTATGTCTTGGAGAGCTTGGCCGCCTTGGAGAGCATCTGCATGCGGGTACCCAGAAGGTTCTTCCCGATGGCCTTGTTCTCGTACCAGGTGATGTCACCCTCACTGCAGTGGTCCCGCGGGCGCTGGAAGAAGGCTTTGCAGAGGGGGTTGCGCTTGGAGAGGTACTTGACAAAGCTGGCATAGGGGCAGAACTCTGTGCCAGTCTCATACATGCGGGGCAGGTTCTCCTCATCGCTGCTCTCTGCCCGCTTCTTGCTCCAGGAGGACGAGCGTGACTTGTGGTAGGGCCCCAGTGCCTTGAAGTAGACGAACTTACGTCCATCCTCATCCACGGCCAGCCCAAATGAGTCCTCCTCCAGCTCCCGCTGGTTCTCCCGGCCCCGGGTGCAGAAGTACATGCAGGTCTCAAACCAGACCTTGTTGAGGAGCCCGAAGGGGCTCTGGGTGCTGAACACGCTGCACGTGTAGAGCTTGCGGAGGTCGGCGCGGGTGATGGCCTGCTTCTGCACCACCGGCCCGGCACCCTGCTCCTCCAGCTTGCGGATGACAGCGGCCAGGGTGAGGTTGGCGGCGCGGAGCTCAGGGTCCTTGGTGAGGTCGAGGGTGCGGCAGTAGGGCGGCTCGTTGAGGTAGCGGTTGAGGGAGCTGCGGATGCTGATGAGGGAGGACTTGGAGTAGAGCTGCCCGCTCTTAGAGCGCGCCTCGGCGTAGAAGGAGCGCAGGACCCGGCAGAGCGCCCCCTTGTCCATCGTCTCGAAGTCGGGGCTCTGCGCCTTCTCGCTCAGGTACTCGCGGAAGATGCGCACGGCGTAGCGGGTGGCCAGCCGCGTGTTCTCGCTCAGCCGCGCCCGCTCCGGCCGCTGCAGCAGCAGGGCCGCCT
>VZTN01026415.1:244624-271153 GCA_013400515.1 Erpornis zantholeuca
CCTCCGCCACCCCCGGCGCCCGTCCCAACTCCCCATCCCCGAAAAAGAAAGCACTCCGCGTGTGGAGCGGCTCTTTCGGTAGGGACGGACCGCCACCGAGCTGCCACGACGCCTCGCACCTCCTCATTCCACAGTAACTTAAACATAGACCAAAAAGGAAAAAAAAAAGCGCAAAGCGAAGAAAAGACAAAAAAACCCCACAAACAAAACCCAAACACACACACACAAAAGACTCAGGCTGTGCTTGTCCGCAGCACGGCTCAGACCTCGATAGGATGCTGCCGGGGAGCGGGCGGAGGACCCGGCCCCGTTCCCCGCCTGCCGTATTGCCGCGACATCGCCTGCCGCCGACCTCGCACCTTTAATCGGGCGCCCGGATTTCGGTCGAGGGGCTCGGGAGGAGACGGACGCTCGGGGCATTGCATCCGTGCGGCTTGGAGTCCGCCCGGGAACAGCCAGTTGGTAGCCGCGGCGCTCGCTTGGCTTGCGGGAGCCCCGGCGAGGTTGGCTGAGGAGAGGGAGCAATAAGGACTCGGGGGCTGACGGGCGCTCCGGGCCGCCCTCTTGCTCGCTGGGGCTGCAGACCTTAGGGCAGCCGGAGGGCTCTCGGCCCCCCCGTGCCGCCGCTGCCTCCCATCGCGCCCGCGTTCTTCCTCTGCTACCCTCTTCAGCGACGGAGAAAAACCCGAGGGGACTCCCGCAGCCGCGCCAGGGTGCGGAGCCACCGGACCCAACAGGGCCACTTTGCGAGGGTTTCCGAAGAGGGGAGCCCCGGAGCGGCGCAGCGCGGGCGCGGGGCGCGGAGCCCCGGCTCAACCCTGNAAGGTGGCTGGCTGCACACTGCTTTCCTTACCCTTCCTTCCCGGGAAGGGTCCTTGGCCGGGCTGGGCTCGGGCAGGAACGAGGGCATAAGCCTACGGCCGCGCACCGCGGGGAGAGGGAGCCGGTCCTAGTCGGGACGGGAGGGGACGAGGTGGCTCCTCGCTAGCAGCACCCACACTCTCCAACCCAAACTACCCCACAGGACTCCCCGCGCCATTTAGCCGGGCGATTTTCTTTTATTCGGTACGATGAAATAAATATTCATTACGATTGCTGGCTACACCTGAAATTATAGCCCTAATTGCAGAGCTGTTGGCCTGAGTTACCACATTTGCTGCTTACTCATCCGTAAGCAATTGCTCAGCGCCGGGCCCCAGCCGTGGTGATTCCCTTTGGGGGGGGCTCGGCGCCCACCAGTGCTGGGCAGCGTCGAAACCCGTGGTCGCTCTCCTGGGGCACCGACGGCCACGGACGGGGCGTCCCGGATAGCCCCAGCTCTCGCCGTCCGGGGAAACGTGGGATGCTAAAGAAAGGATGTGCAAATTGCTGAGCAAATTAGGCCAATTCGAAATAAATAAGCACTGCGGGAAGAGAGCCTGCCACTCCCGGGAAATAATTGAAGAGAAACCCGGCACTGTTATATTGATGTAAGCCTGGAGTAATTACACGGAGGTCAAAGTTGTTGCAGACGCTACAGCAGTTGTGCTCGCTCTGTAGTTTGAGAGGGATTATGTTCCCTCTTAGGTCGATGGCACATATATAAAATTCTGCATTTTTTCCAATGCGAGTAAGAGGATATAAATAAGGGGTTTTTTTCCTCCTTGTCATACTTTATCTGTAACCTAATCCTGAAACAAAGTCTCAAAGACCTTCCCATGAGATGGACCAGATGCTGAAACAGATAGCTAAAAGAAACAATGCCATTTTGTAGTTAAAATCTAAATGCCCCAGACAAGCTCCTTTTAGGAGCTATTACAACCCACCCTAGAAGACAGAGAACTGCAGGGCTTCCAGCATAAACTTTTTTTACAGACATTATTTTTCTTTATTCCCGTAAATGCTAAAAGTTATGTGATTGGCATCGACCTTTGATTCTGTCTTAAGATCGTGGAAGCCACTTTTTTAAAGACCTTTTCAGAGCCATATGAGTGCAAAAGGTAATTGAATATTTTTTTAACTTTAAAAAAGATGAACACCAGGTTGACAGCTTCTGTACTTGGATGTTCATTTAATCACCACTTTCTGATTACAGAAGGTGAACTATGTTGACAGACTCGCAGATGAATATGCAGCCCAGTATACGAATAGTAAGTATAAAGGACATGAAGAACTTGCAGTGAGGTTGGAGGGGAAAAATGTATACGGAGCATCCATATTACACACATCAACTGGAAGCACCTCAGCAGCCAGGGGGGATTCAGAGAGTAGCAAGTGAGGTGTTCAGAGTGCTGCAGGTGCCTATAGCTGGGAAGACACATGCATAAATTATAGACATGTATAACCTATATGCATACAGGTAAGTTAATCATATGTATATATGTTAACTTACCTATCTGTCTGTGTTCCTAAAAATAGCATTTAGCCTAGTCAGTTGTGTTCCAGAAGTTTAAATCCTATTGTTCAAGCTCTCCAGTTAGATAAGGTAATCGAACTGCATTCCAAAACTGACAGAGTTGCACAAGGTTGTCTAATGTAAGTTGGCATATAACATTAAACTTACATCTACTCCACCCTCCACATCACTAATCAGAGGTTTATCCTGCTGAGACCTCTGTGCAGGCATAGACAGCATTCTGCATTCTCCCCTGGGACTCACGGTTTGAGGCTGATTATCAAATAGCTCCTGTCCGCACTTGGAGAATACATTTTATTACTGCTGTCAGTAAAGAAGATGTAATACCCACAGAACACTAATAATGGACTGGCCTTACTAAGGATTATCCTTATGAATACTTGGAGATCAGATCATCTGCCACAGAATTAGCATCCCAGTTTAAAAACCAAAACAACCTTCTCCATGAGTCACTTGGTTTACAATAAAGGTAGTGCTTGTTACTACATTAGCAAATAGTTTCAGGTCTTTCTTCACTTCTTTTTTAAGCTACTCTTGCCCCTGGCCTTGCTTCTGGCAAGTAGAGAGCTTGCTAGAGCTCTGCTCTTTGACAATCGGCTATTGTGCTAAAGCTTTCCACAGCCTAATTCTCCTTCAGACTAACTCAATCCACTTCTCCCGTAGCCTCTGTAAGTGGTTACAGGCACCTAGACCTTCATGCTTTGGTGAGTGTTGGTAGGTGTTTCATTATGAGGCTTCACTAGGAACTAAACTGGAATACCCTCAAAAGCCAAGGAACAAAGAAAATCCATGGGTTCATTTGCTTCTTAGGATCCTGTCTAGGTATCTAGAAAAGGTCTTTTAAAAAACACTGCTTAAAACAAGCTTGTGGGTTAACCCTAATGGTGGCCACCTGGCATCTTTAAAAGAAAATAACTTTTTCTCCACATACACTTTTACTGTTAGTTTAAATGCAATCAACATTTCCTTTAAATGTCTTAATATGTTTTCTAAACACGAGATGTTTTCACTGTAGAGGCAGGCTATGTGGAAATTGGTATGAGAAATCCATATTGACACTACAGAACTAGAAGGCAAATAACACTTGGGACTCTTGGAAAATTCACTTAGGGAAAAAGCATGTCCTAGAAATCCTTCTCCCACCCAGAAACATGCAGTTTTGAGATAAGCTTTTTTAGCATTTCAGAACTGTCACTTCAAATGCTAATTCCATTTTTATTTTACTCTTTTATTTTCGTATATGATATTTCTAGTTTTTTCATTACTTCTTCATACTAGGGACAGCTAATGCTAACATATAGTGTGCTATAACAGATCTTTAATCTCTTTTCTTTTCTTTTTTTCTTTTATTTTTAGCATCTCCCATCTATGAAACAGCTTCATATAACTCAACAGAGGAGACATTGATTTAGTAAAGCGAGGATGTATCCATCAGCACTAAGTTGCAGCTGCTCTTAATGGATTTTAAAATATGAAAGCTATTTCACCTCTTAGATTGTCATATTATGAAATGTTAGTAGTAGTTGTGCATATCAAAGCACCAGCTACCACCCAAACGTTGTGAAACGTGAAGGCAGCACCAGGCCAGTCCCCTTGCAAAGCTGCCCAGTGCCAATTGAAAGCCTATTTCCCCAGTATGCTCCTATTATTTTTTCCCCCCTCAGGTATTTGCCGTTACTCACTTCACTACTTTTTTTACTTTTTTTTTTTTTTCCTTTCTTTTACAAAAGCAATATTTTTGCTGCCGAGGCCATGATTTGTTTCCCGATTGCTTCGTTTTCAAAATAAACCCGAGAAAACCTGAGTCATCATCTTTGTAAGAAAGCACACATTCAGTGCTTGGCAAATTAAAATGCAAGACTTTGCAAATCACCATTATTTTCAGTGTCAAGCAGCTGGAGCATTTTTGCTTCCAAAAATATAGAAGAGCTATGTTGTCAGGCAGCTTGGAGAGAGGCAGGTAATAAATTGCATTGTGCTGCATAATGGTTTTAAGGGTCTTTTAAAATGTGCTGCAGGTAAGTTGCCAGGAGATATATTAATGCTTTTATTTAGCTGTATTTCAGTTTGTGTTTGTCTTTGCTTCTCTGGTGTTGAAACAAATTGGCTGGTCTGTGTGGCATAGTGGTAGCTGGTTAAAGTTGCTCTAGTGGTTGTCTGAGCACTTCTGTGAACTGCTGACACCAAGCAACCTGGTGTGTTAGTGGCATTATGTTTGCTCTCCATGGAGGGGAAGAGCTCTTTCTACCCAGGCTGATAATTGGTTAGTTTTTATTCCTTCTCAACTCTCAATTATGAGTCCATAAATTCTATGTGAAGGTGAGGGAAATTTAGAAGGACCAAGCCAGTAACACGAGAAAGGGAGCTCCGAATAGAGAGATCCCTGTGAAACCACAAGGCTTGTAGGTCTAAGTACAAATTTTCACTTCATACAGTGTTTTAAGTACTATGTAATAGAGCATAACTTTATGCTGTATTGGACGTGGAGTTCTTGAAATCCTATTTTTTGATCATAATCTTCCAATAAAAGTTCATTTTGAACTATAAGTTCAGACTGGAAGTCACACTAGGCTGGGTGAGGTCTAGAAATGCAGGGAGGGACAACTGGTTATATGATAACAAGGTCTGGCTAATAAAATTCCTTAAACATCCCTTTAAGAAAAAGGAAAAAAAGAAACTGAATCCAAACAAGAATATAAGGCTCTGAAAAACTTTTCCAACTTGTTTTTGTACCATATGGATTTTATCTTGGCTCCTTTCACCATCCCCATCACATGACCCAAAGTTTCTATGTTGCCATGCGATGTGCTGGGCACTGATTCCCACACAGGGCCAGAGGTAGAGCTTTACACCCCACACAACCTATTCATACCAGGCATTTCTCAGAGCATGGGGTCCTCAAGTGACAGGACAACACCTGGCCTACAGCTCAGAATGGAAAAGGGAATCTTCTTTTGAACATCAACTAGTGGCTTTAAAGCCTCTTTATACCATGAATTCACTGTCAACATACTTTTGTTTTGATTTAGTGACTGAAATAAACTGATTATTCCCCTTTTCCACCAGTATTATGTCTGTGTCATCATGAATTTGGAAATTCCCTTTCAGGTATTTATGTAGCAAAAACCCCCGTACCAATGGTCTGTCTTCTTGGATTTTCTTTTCTCAATTGAGTTATCTCAGCTGGGTTGACACAAACCCAATTTAAGCAACTTTAGAATTGTGTGAGTTCAAAGGAAGCCCACAGAGGGTGTAAACATACTGTTAAACAGTGCCAGAGCCCTGCTCAGGCTGTCACCCAGACCCACCTTTCCGCTGCTGTTGAATTTTAAGTTACACCAACTTGTAAAGCAGCATTCGAGTAGAAGGGAATAAATTTGTAGGTCATATGAAAGAAGAGTACAGGGATAAAAAAAGTATAGCAATGTTTACTGCCAGACCCTGTCATGTCCTTTATCATTGTTGTTTAATTCATAAAAAGAAAAAAAAAATGGTAGAACATGTGGCAGAATATTAAAAAATAAGGAAAGTCCTTTATGCATAATCATTTGCATGAACTCAGTGTTGCCACTGTATTTGTCGTCAGGTGAAAACTGGGGGAAAAGCCTCAGGATATTGTCAGGACTTTCATTTGAGGTTTAAAGCCAGAGGCCATAAAGGACCTTTCAGGTCTCTTTGCAGTTTGCACCTGCATTTTGCTGCATTTTAAGTTATAGAGGGTAAAGCCTGTAAAATAGAAAAAGTGAAATGATTCAGAGAAAATATAAAGTAAATTTACAAAGTTTAGTGAAAAAGACTGGATGTACCCCTCTTGTTTTTCAGCATCTGGTAATGAAACAGATGAAAAATACCTTCCAGCAGATGGTAAGCATCAGTATTGTGTAAGAATTTGGCATTAAAAAAACCCCAAAAAAACGCTTTTGCAACTGTTGAGATTGTTTAAATACAAAGCTTCTATGTCCATCCCTGGGTTGTACCGTGCTTTAAATAGCCTTGCCATTTTCTACCCATGAAAGGTTAAGCTGGGCTTGAATCAAAGTTTTTTTATTTGAAGAGCAAGGCTAAAATTCAGTTTCTTTTCACAGAACAAAAGGTATCATCAAATAAATAAAAATAATTTAAAAAATCCTATAGCAAAGACTTTGCACATTCATGGACTGAATGATACAATTGCAAGCATGTAGTTATTTTCTAGTAAAGATCCTGCTTTTAGTGGGAATAAGCATTGTTACAATAAGCAAGAGAAAAATTACAAGCTCTTCTTTTGCCTTGGACAAAACAAGGTCACATTTGCAATTTGCAGTGCTTGATCTCTCCATTAGCAATCTTGGCAAAGGTTAATCAAGTTATTCTGAATTATTTCCTCCACGTTTTGAAAGTATCACTTGGTCTGTTATGGACCTGTCCCTACAGATGACTCTGCTGTTTACCTGTGAATTGTCACACTCGTTTTTGCTGATGGGTGTTAAAAAAAAAAAAAAAGCAGTGTTTAAAATCAAAGCTTCAGTGTGGAAGGATATAAAGTGTGAAATCCAGACCCATTGCTTTCATTCTGGCTTTAGTGATCATAGAAACCTGCTGTAGGGCAGGACTAATCTGCCAGAAAATTATTATTGAGCCCTGGTAACTCAGATATATGTGCAGACTTGAAAATGTTGTTCTTTGTGCCAACTCCAGGTCCTACAAGAACCTCACATGGTATCCTCCACCTGGCTCAGAAATACGCCGCATTCCACTGTAAAGAGGAGGAAGTTTGTTAATTCCCAAGCAGCTGTGAACAATTTAATCTCTTTCCAAACAGCCCAGCATCCTATTCCAATTGAGAGCTTCTTGGGGGATGCATACTTTGAAGAGCTGGTGAGAGATAATAGGGTCTTTATTTCAAGGCCATTCCTATGGATTTGGCCTTGACAGTAGCATTTTGATAATAGGGTTGACAAATTTCAGAGCCTCGGTCGGTTTGGAGTTTCCTCCTCCATGTGCAGGAATTGAAAGGTTTAAAATTAGTCTTTGGAAGACAACTTTGAAACCTTGAATTACTGCTCTGTAAATACTTGGAAATCAGGTGGTGAACCCCAGTTTTGTAATTTTAGGAAGAAGAAATCCCTGTCATTTTAAGATATGATTAAGATTTTATTCTAACCACTGGTGGCTGGAACTCCTGGGATTTCTCAGATAAAATTGCCACTGAGAACTGAGCTGATAACTTGAATTGGTTTTCTGGACAAGTCTCTAAATTACTGACTTCTTTGCCTCACATAATTTCCTTATGAAAAAATCACCATCCAAATCCTATGCAAACCATTTTTGTTACCTCTTTGGCAATATGTTTAGAAGAGCCAAGAATCACAAAGAACTACTTCAAGAAATTCATATCCAGATTTCTCTGAGTTCTCAGAACCAAGAACTTTTTTGCTCTGATTATCAGAAGGTCTCTGCACTCAAAAATTGTTGTACAGGTATTTAAGCCTGTACTGTTAACAAGGCTTGCACCTGATATGGTTTCCATGGGAGCTGCTTGGTGCTCAGCCATTTGCAAACATGGCTCCTTATGTAGATAATTAAATTAGAGTTAGTGAACACAGTGTTCTTCTGAACAGCTGACCTTCAGTCTTTCTGGCACACTAGTAGACGAGTGAAGGGAAATACATTCTTTCAGTGCTTTACATTTTCTGTACCACAATTTTTTTCCCCTTAAGACTAGCTAGATGTGACTTTCTGATACTTTACCAAAATCTCCTGCTATTTCACTCTATTTTCAGCAGTTATCCTTGGATTGTTCTGCACAACCCCAGACAGAGCATTTAATCATCTTAGTTCTTCTATTTTCACTGGAGTTCCCAAATGTTTAAGCTTTTCTTTTGTCCAGTAAGATATATTGGGCTTGGCTTACACTAAAATGTTTCATAATACTCTCTAAGAACTAGTTTTATTCCATCAGAAAGTAGTGGTGTTTGAGTACTTAGGAATCTCAGTCATATGTAGAGTCTTGAGGCAGAATTACAGGAACTTTGTTTGTAAAGCTAAAGGGATCAAAGTATCTGGAACAATTGGTAAGGTTTTTTTGGGGGGGCAGGCACTGTATTTCAAAGGAGTCTGTAGATTCATTTTGTTAACCCATTCAAATGAGTTTGTCAGATCCCAAATAGGGAAGGACAGGATTTTGCCTGCTGAATTCCAGTTTGGCCACTAGTGCCTGGGCTAATTGGATGGGTAGAGAGAACCCCCATGCAGCTGAACAAACTAGAAAAATCCTGATGTCCTACTGAGGTCAGCAGCACTAATTAGGATCCACAGACAGGAAATCTGTTTGAACCAGCCTGCCTTGTTTCCTGGCTTTGATCACATCCAAAATCATATGGGGAAATTATTCTGATGCTGCATCATGCCAGAAGCAAAGGGTGGGATGCTCATGGGCTAGCTGGTCCACTCAGGACTTTCATAATCATTCTCCCTTACTGGGGTGCTGAAATCGTGTATGGAGGATACAAACCTAGAGGTCTTTTGGCTGCTGAACAGAACAAGTCTGACCATTGCAGGGGTACCTGTCTGTTGGCTCTTAAGCTCTGTGAAGTCTGAGGAGCCTGGTACTCTTCTAGGAAGTCATGTGGAGAGTTCCAGCTCTCTGCAGTAGTATCAGAAACACACAGAAGCTACAAAACACCCCCACGTTGGGGAATTTTGCCAGGCATTCATTCCTTTATACTGTCTGGCCACAAACTCTGAAATTTCATGAAGCTTCTCCCTAGTGCCATGGGGAAATGCCTCTACCTCCCTTCTCTGTGCTGCTCACAAGCCCACCTGAGGTACAGGCTGCTGAATTCTGGTTTTGTTCATGCTCTCTGAAGCACTGCCCCATCTCTTAAGCTTTCTCCAGAGCTGGGTGACTGTGGTTAAAGCAACAAATATACATAAGTCCAATACTTTTTCAGTATTTTTGGGTAAATTAGTGGAGCAATACCTGAAAGCATATAGTGGTTTTGCTTTTTATCTGCCGGTCAATAGAACAATTTTAAAATTAAGAAATAAAAAAAAATTTAGAAAAGTAAAGCAACATTTTCCAGCAAAATTTGAACATAAGCACTGTTGTATTTGTATTAGGCAAGTATTCTCCAGACAATATATCAGTAATAATACAGTTTTTAAAATGAAAGGTGGTAAATATTGGCCCTACAGCAGTAGTTTCTCAAAGTCCTATGCATAAATGATTATTTTAATAGGCAGTAGGCAAGCTATCACTTGCCTGTATGAAAGATTTATCCTTCATTTTAACCTCAGAGAGAGAATCATTCCTCTCAATTTCTTCTGCTTTGCAGAAAGGACATGAAACAAACAGAAAATATTGTGAATGTTCTACAATTTCAGGTAAATTTTCAACTGGAATAAAAAAAAATAAACCAAAGCAAAAAACCACTTCAGCTGAAAACCGACTAATGTAAATAAGGAAACAATCAAAAACAGTTAATAAAACTTCTGGCTTTGATGACACAATTGTTTTACACAGTGCTAAAAGAGTGTATCTCTCATGTGTGTATAAAATGTTGCCAAATCACAGAAGGGTATGCAGAGATGGGCAGGGATTATATTGTATTGGCATAACCAGTTTGAAGACACTTGGCTGGATCATGAAGACCAAACATTTATCATATTTATTATGATCAAGCACCTATTACCTAATCCTGCAAAGTACTTCAAGAAACACTCCAAAAGCAAGAAGAGAGAAACCCCTGAATCTAAGAGCACTGGTTGCACCTGTTCTTTTGCATCCAGCCATGAAGAACATCCTTCTGTTCTGGGCTGACTCTGCCTGGGTTGACTCTGTTGAATCTGCCAACAGAATAAGTCTTAGCAAATACACTGGGGAAAAGAGAATACAGTCTCAGCTGTTTGCAGTCATGTGAGAGCTTCTGGTGATCCATGCCACTCTGTTCTCGCTGCAAAATGTATACACCTTGGGGGAAAACATTAGTAATCTGGGCACAAGAGCTAAAAACTTTCCGGTAGAATAATCTGAATCACATATTTGGTTTAGTTTCCTCATGGAAGAAATAGAAAGCCCCCTTGCTCTGTGAAATCAACTATCATTCAGGGTACTATTATATTTTTAAAGGACATTCTCAATAAACTGCAAGGATTTGCATAACAGCCAAGACTGCTGCTGTGCCCTAACGATATATGTGAGACCTTAATGTTGATACAGAGCTCAGGGTCATGAAGATTTTCTAGGAGGGAGCAGGAGCTCTATAAAATCTACCACCACATCAGCAAAATTAGCAATGTTGAGGGGAACTCTTCTTGGACTCATAACAACCACTCTGACCCATGATAACTTGCAAAGTTATAACTTTGCAAAGAAGTATAATTTCACCATGGACATTCCTCTTGAGTAAAGACCACCCCCCTGCCAAAAAAAAAAAATCCCAACCAAAACCCACAGAAATCCAGACCAAACAGATGCCTCTTTCCTCTGTTAGCATCCTGTCTTGCTCCTTTTGAACCACTGCCACTGCTGTATCTGAGAAGATTGGACACCAGGATATCAGGGCTGGGCTGGGTTAACCAGGCCACATAAGATGGAACAACAGTGAACAACAGGAAAAGGTGAGGGGTGGTGAGGGGCTGGAGTTGTACTACAAAAGAACATTAAATAGTTCTGAAATTACTCCCACTCAGGTTGTACTTTTCTCTAACAATCCCTGTGTGCCCTCTATGTTGGCAATGAGCCAAACCTTTAGAGTCCTAAAGCCATCCCATTATCAAACTATCTACAAATTCTCTTAAATTTTGCTGAGAGGAGCATTTAACAGAGGAAGATGTGGGCTGGTTGCCTGCAGTTCTTCCCATCAGCAGACCCAGTGGATAGAAAGAGTCACTGTGGGAGCATTCCAGTAGTCTCGATCCATTTATGTTCCTTTGGCACATGCAGGCATATTCATGAACTCTGCATCCAAAATAGGTGAATTACTCTCAGCAGCACAACTAAATTTGAACTCTGTTGTACCTGTGTTGAAGGGCAGTGATGGACAGGGTTCAGGGGAAGAGCACATTTGACACAGAAAAGATTGGGGACAGATATAACAGAAACATAAAAGGATGCTGTAGAACCAGATTTCCTTCCTCCCACGGCTGACAAGAGGTGGGATTTGCCTCTTTTCCCTCCCAGCAGTGACTCTGCCTTGGTGAAGGCAGCAGCTGGAGCAAGGCTCATTTTCTAGGGCTCTGGCACAGAGGATGTAGACTTGGGACTAGAGCTGATTTGTTCCTCAAGGCAATCTGATGCCCTCAGCAGCTTCTGTGTTGCCAGAGCCTCAGGTCACCTCTGGTCAAAACTTCCAGCAACTGACTCTCAAGACAAACTCCTGAAGTCACAGGCAAAGCCTAAGTAAATTTGCTGTGCCTGCAGAGGCAAGAGAGGATTTCTCCTGGGACACCTGGTGAGGACTCCAAACAGTGGTGCCAAGCAGCACCTACCTTGCAGTTACCTTTGGCAGACAGGATCATTTCACTCCAAACATGGCTGAAAGTGAACAAAAAGTTGGGTTTTAAGGCACACCAAGGGTTCTCTCATTTGCCATTTTCACAACTCTCAAAGGGGTACAAAATATAGTAGTTTCTCTTTGTTCACTCCAGTCGAAAGAAACGAGAAATTTAATTTTGATGCCACAGTCTAGTCTTGAGCTGGTAATTCTGGCTGATAACTGTCCTGGGGCTGGGACTTTTCTTTCTGCTCTTATTCTTCTGAGATAAACTCCCCAGCTTTTCCCCTCTTCCTTATGCATCACACCCAGGTAAATTAAATGCTGCACATCAGTCCCAGCTTGGACAGTGCTTCCCCTCCTCATCCATCCTCCACTCTCTCCAAATCACATCATACTTTGTCTCATGCCCTCTCCTTCCCCACCTGCTCTTCCTCTGGGAATGAGCAGAATTACATACCCATCTGCCTTAACTGCTTCCTAGGTTTCTGTAGGAAATTTGGGAATTTCCCAAATCTCTCTGCTAGGAGATTTGGGAAGATGAAAGACAGGGAAAAGTGGTGCAGAAAATACACTGAACTGATATGTGAAGCTACACTGAACATGCCTTCTACAATCTCCTCCTTCTGCTTTATCTCTTCTCCTTTGCAGTCCTGTGGAAACCAGGAGGAAACCAGGAGGAAGAAAATAAAAACCCGGCATGGCTGTCAGCTTCAAAGCAGGAGAAAAGAAAAATCCCTTCCTCTCTGAGCTGTGATTATATCTCAGGATAGATGACTTCCCACACTTCTCTGGGAGATTCCCTGACTGCCCTTTTGTTCCTATGGGGCCACCAACAGCTGAACAAACAGAAGTAACATCTGTGGGAAAGACAGGATGATCCTTCCCCTCTTTCTCCAAGTTTCTCCATTTTTCTATCACCCTGCCTGCCTCCTCAGGAGGTTCCAGCTCCTCACCTTGGCACATGGCACCCAGCAATTGTGATGCTCTACTGGCATCAAAGGTGGCACCAAGCACTGCAGTCCTGCCAGGACTGTTGTCCCTAGCCATGTGTGGGGGGACTCTCTGTGCTTACAGCCACGTGTCCTTGCTGATGTTTGGGTAAAACAGTGCCCAGCTCTTGCCAATCTCTAGTTTTCATGACTACACGATGTTCCAAAACAAAGCATGAAGAAAGGGAAGAAGCCTGGATTATTTTTTAAACAGTGTATTTGGGAGTAGTCACTTAACTTATTAGTTTGAGCTTTCAGCTGCAATAATTTTCAAGTCCTGCTCTACCTTTCTCTTCTGTTACTGCCTTATCCATTTATCCTCCACCCCAAACATAAAGGCTAAGTATCCTCCATAAAGGATAAGGATGATTGTTTTTCACTTTGAAATCCAGGAATCTCTTTAATCCTGAATGTGAGACAATAGGAAACATACTAGGAGGTGAGAGGAAAGGCTTGGCAACACAAGAGAGAATGCAATAAACCAGTTATTTCCTTTCCAATCATTAAACTCCACACCCTAGAGTTACTGGTCTTTACAGCAGCCTGGTCAAATAGAAAAAGACACAGAAAAGTAGAGGAGAAAAGTCCTATGTTTCCAAACTGATCCATGGACAAGGTGCCAAATGATTGCATTTCATTCATTTGCCACAAACTGGGTTAGCTTTGAGCTTGAAGGAGAGAGAATAGCAGGTTTTTAAGTACTGCTTCTGGGTCTGGCATCAACATTTCTGTTGCCATAATGAGTCAGACATCAGAGGCGATACACATGAAAGGATGCAGGCCAATGCCTGGGCAAACAGAAGTGAGAAAGCAGGACTGAAAAATAAGTGCACTCATCAGGGACAAAGGACTTCATCCTCGCAAAACTTTTGAAATTATATCCTCAATTTCCTTTATTTCATCAAATAAATTAACTTCAAAATAAACCCACTACCACTACCACCACCACCACAAAAGCCCCTTTAGAATTCTGGGCAAAGTTAATTTGCCAAAGGCAGAGTTTGTTCTGTTAATTGCCATTTGCCATGTACCAATGCCACAGTCCCCAAATGCTCTCGCACATTTCCCATCAGGCAAGCACACACACGATTAAGAACATTTGAGCAGTCATCCTTAGAACTGTGAAAAACATTAATCCTTACACGAAGGGAAATCAGGCTTCTGAGCCACAGAAACCATGGCCTCAGATGCTCCTTCCCTTTGCCTTTAGCCAGGGCTCCTGAAGAGCTGTTGGATTATTAGGGGTAAATAACTGGCTCTGGGGGCAGACCACGGGGCGGAAACTGCATTGACAGAAAACATTTAAAACTCTGATTTGCACCCTTACTTGGGGGCTTCACTGGGAACTCAGAGCAGTCCAGAGACATATTTGGCTCTTTTCATCTATCAAGTAACTCCCTCAACTGCTCTCTTATGCCTCACTTTTCCATTGTCTTTTCTTCCTCCTTTTGATTTTCAGACCATCCCTTCTTCTTGTGCCCCCTCTTTCAACTTGTATCATCATGACCTGGAGAATTGATATGTGTTACTTGGTGCTTTTCCTCATTATTCTTTGTTTTCTCCAACACTTTATCAAACATTATTGTCACAAAGAAAGTATTTATAACAAGAAGTTTCAGTGATCTGCTAATCAACTAGTACAAAATAGTCAACTACAGAACTCTAAAAGTTCTCCCATGTCCCCTCCTGTCCTCTGTTACTAGGCTTCCTTTACTGTATCAAGAGTTGTCTGTTGACAGTTTTACTAATGTGACTGATTAATGGGGAAGTTTCTATTTTATTTTGACCAACAATTGAACTGATAGAGTCTCATCACTGTTAGCACAGTTGCATTGATGTGAAGATACAAGTGGGCATCACCTCTTTGACCTTGGTTAGAGCACGGAAGCTGCCTTCAATCTTGGGAATCAGAGCTACAAAATTTTGCCTTGTGAAACGGTGTGACATAAAAAACCTCCACTAAAGCACACAGAATTCAATAACCATGTACATAACCCTCTGGTACCTCCATTGCTACAGTGTTAGATGGTATTGATGCTATATGAGCCAAAATAGTGAGGTCACTGCTCCAATAGGAACGTAGTAGTGAGTTCTAATATCCACAAAGAACTTGCACTCACATGTTGTTGTTCTGAAGTCAGTTAATGATTAAAATGGATTAATTCTGTGTGCCTTATGGACATAACATCAGGGTTTCTCAACAGGTATCTACACAGATGCACTGTAGGGATTTTGGAATAGATTATATTCTTTAAGATTACATAGTGTTGGAAAGCAAAGATCTTACAGAATATTAAAAACGTGTTGAATTCCTGACTCTGCTGCCAAGAATCAGCAATCCTTTTACATGTAGTGCCTTGGTATTTAAGGCCATGCCTGCCTTGTGTGATCCCACGCATGTACTGAAAATAAGGAGAATGTAATAAGGCAGCAGAAACATGATTAAGCTTTGATCTGAAAAGGGATCCTGACTCCCTTATGCTGAAAACTGAAAGTTTGTGGGCACCAAAGAGAATATGGTAAGTTTGCTCAGCAAACTAGAGATGTGACATTAATACAAGTTACCCAGCACTAGAATCTTCCACACAGCCACAGCTACAATAAAACTGTTTCCCCACTAATTAGCTTAAAGCCAGCATAGCTATGTTGCTTCTCCTACTGCCACATTTTCTTTTGCACTTAATGATCTAATCACATCCTCCTTTTTCTACAGGGCCTTTGCCTCATTCAGTGCCCAGGATGGATGCGACTCATTGAATAGGCATCTGTAGTCCGACAGTTTGTCTCAGATTTGCCTGGAGCTGAAGATACATCCTTTGATTATATCCCTGGCTCTGCTGCAAAGTTTCTGTGTTAGGATACTGGACTAGTCACTTAAACCATACAGAGTGGGCACCAAAACCCTCTTTTTTTATTATTTTTTTTTTTTTATTGCTGTGGGTGTCTGACTGTAATGACTTGAGATCTCATTTGTTAAAGAGCTAAGTGCTCATTACATGCAACTGGGGCAGAATGCTGCAGAGTGCTAAATACTCTGAAAAAAGATAGACACTCAGATGTTCAAAATTAAAATTAGTAAGACAGTGTCATCCATGTTCTCCCTGGACTCCCTTTCCTGTATCCATGTATGTTATGTCCAGCACAGGGACAGTGTGACAGTAACGTATCTGGGAAATGGTAGTTTTGAGGTTTCAAACCCCCATTAGGACAAAAGGAAAACCATTCTCAGGTATGAAGGGTGATCCTCTCTCTCATACAGATTCCAGGTGTTTAGGCTTTCCTATGTAGTTGCTCAAATCAGCAGACTTTTCATATTTCTAGGTCATTTGTCCACTCAGTTTAACCAAGAAGGCTTTGACCTTCGTGATTTAATCAAAACTGAAAAATTCCAGCAAAAGCTTCAGTTCTGACAGACCTTTTCTTGTCAGACAACTGTTTGGTACATATTTCCTGTCTGAACTGCTGAGACTGTGGCAGGACCCTGGGATGAGTGTGACAGTCCCACTGTGCAAGTTTCTGTTTGCAAGGGTTGTTGCTCTGGGAGAAGTCAAACTAGGCTTGTAAAGGCATGTCTGAAGTTTGGATGAACTCTTCTACATCAGAAGAGAGATCACCTGTCCTTCAAGGATGATGTCCAAAGGCAGCAAGGAGCATTCCAAGCAACCCAATTTACTAGGCACTACAAAAGCAGGTGTAATCAAAGCTCTTCCAAGGAGAGGAGACACTCATCTCAACCCTCTTGGACCCCAGACAGGTATTTCTATATCCTTTTTCAGCAACCTTTTCCACCTTTAGAAGATCACAAAATTTAGGCAAGACTATTAAAAGAGATGGAAAGATTTCAGGAGGCTGTGGCAGCAACTGCAGCCTTTGCTGTCTGGGTTCTGTGCACATCACTTCTAACGGGGATCAGTGCAACCTGGCATTTAAATAATATTACCATGGGAGCAGTTCTTTTCTGCAGCATCCAGTTTCTTGTGCAGCGTCAAATTTGGTATAATTTTGACATCTGGTCTGTGGCACTCATCAATCTGTTGTAACTGAGTAGGTGTTGGGTGGTGTTGGCAGGAGAGACTTGTGTTTGTTTTCATACTGTAGAGGAATGGCAGAGCCAGTTCAGTAATTAATTAAATACTAGTCTTTAAAAAAAACCTCCAAAACTGTGTGCTAATATTCTAAAGAAATGATGAATAAGGCAGCTGGCACTTCTCACTGCTGAAATGTGGGGACATTGTTCCCATTTCTGCTTGGTTCCATTTGTTTTAGGATGCCTTCCTCATTGGGCTGGCACTCTGGTTTCTATTCCCGACTCAGCCAATTGCCTCCTGGCTGAATGTGGATAGGTCACTCCATCTTTTGTGCAGCAGTTTCCCTCTCTGGAAAATGCATCCAAAGTAAAACACCTCTTTGTTTTACAAATTTTGAAATCTGCTCATAAAAAATGCAACAGGATAGGTGGCCAATATCATTACTACAATTATACTATTTTGTGGTTATCCTATTCAAATAATCATAGTTTTAAATTACCTTTGCTGTCATCTGCTCATAGCAAAAGAGAGGATCTGAGCACAGTGGAAACAAATCCACAACTTCTATGACTGACTCTCTGTGTCTTTTGGGAACCTGTTTCTCTCATTTCACTCAGAACAGAGTAGAGAAGTACTTCTCCCTGTTTACCTGCCTGCTCATAACATTCCCGCCATTCCCAAATGCATGGTGCACCAAGCAACCACTTCCCTTCCTGTGAGACACCGGGGAATGTTCCACCTGCTCTGTTTTAAACTTCTGGACAGACCTGGGTATTAATTTCTTTGCCTTAGAACAGTGACTCCTGCTGCTCTGTTTGCTGGTCTACTGGGATATAGTTGTGCTTTCTACTTAGCAATCAGTTTTACCCTGCCCTGTGATCAGTTATTGATCAAGAAGAAGTATTGATTGTGAAGAAGTTATTGATAGCACTTAATAATGCCTTCAGCAGAACATCTATTTGCAAATGTGCTAGATAACCAAGGAAATGGGAAACTCCCTATGCATAGCTAAATATAGTAATTTTTGTCCAGCATGTCTAATCCTGTGAGGTTCTGACCATCTCCGTGAAATCCTGGCACAGGCAGGGATGCTTGGAGCAGCTTGCAAATCGCTACTTTGTGACTGGAAGACATGAATGCCAAATTCATTAATACCCAGAATATATTTAAAGATGTGCACTGAGCTATGGAGATTACACAGCCTGCCCTTGTGAACAGAGAATTGTGATGTGGCTTTTCTCTTTCCTCCTTCCCCTTCTCATGTACACACAGCAAGAGGTGTTAGCCTAGAGGTGTTACTCCTCTGTAAAGGAGTTCGTGGGAAGCTCACTGGATATTGAATGCTTTGTATTTTCTGGTGGCCTCTCTCAAGCCTGGCATCTCAGCACTCTCAGAGCTCAGCAATTTTGCACCTAAGGTTACCAGTCCTGTTAAAAAAACAAAAATCAAATCTTGGGCTTTCAAATGCAGTTTCTTCTAAAATACTGTGTTAGAGAAGATCAGAAGCATCCACTGGAGACACTGATTAAGAGCAAAACGCAACTCCCTTTTTTGTTTGTTTGTTTTTGCTTCGTTTGTTTTTGGTTTTGTTATTGCTTTAGATAAGAACAAAAAAATCAGTGTTGGTAATATCACCCTGAAGATATCTACCATTTAACCTGTATTGTTACTCTTTAGTGCCAGGGAAAGGTGGAGGAATTAAATGGATTTTATTTGTAGATCAGGTTAGGCAGAGAGGTTTCATATGATTATTTCTTAGCTTGCAAACTAAAGCATGTACTGTATGATGGAACAAAATTCATCTTCTGTTTCTCTACTGTGATTTGTGTCATAATAAACTTTAAGTTTCTTCTCTAAATTATTTCCCTCTCTGTAATTTCCTCTGGTGACTCCTGGACCCTGAAGTGCCACTAGCAGCAAAATTACAGATAGGAGTATTTTGAACTCCAGTCATTCACAAGAAATTCATAATCCTGACATCCCACAAATGCTGTATTTGGTGTGAGATGAAAGGAACTTATTCACTGCTTTAATCATGTTCATTTTTATAAACTAGGATTTCTCTTTATTCAAGCATCTCTCCATTTCTTTCTTGCCCACTCCAGGACTGTCAAAATTTCAAATAACTCATAACAAACTGAACATTTTTGCAGCAGAACATGATCATTGCAGGAGACAGGGAAGGAAAACGTACAAGAGCAGTGAAAGGAACCTTTGGACTACAACATTTAGTAATATTTATAAAAAAATATGAAGGGTCCAGTCACAGTTTTGTTGTAAGGAACTAAGTCCCATTTTTGTACAGTCTTCTCTTCTGACACTCTCCCAAGGACCAGCCCCAGGTGAACCTCACTGTGCCAGCCCATGCTGAGCTCAATGATATTTGCTGTCAGTTATAGAATCTTCAAATCATAGAGTAGTTTGGGTTGGAAGGGACCATTAAAAGTTCCTACTTCATCCTGGCACCAGGCAGTTGCCATTTAGTATCAAAATATGACTTCTCAGCTTTAGACTTTCTGGCTTTATGTTTCCTTTTGCATTTCTGGTCTTTGTGAGATCATTGCCCTGGCTGGTTCAGTATGCAAAGGCAGGGAAATAAACATGGAAATAGGCAGGAGTGATGCTACAGAGAGTTTTAGGCAAGAATTTAGAAAAGCTGAGTCTTCCAGGAATAACAATGGTTTCTTTGTTACAAAGCAACACTGTCACACAAGAATTTTCCTAATATTGGGGAAGAGTAAAATGAAAGATACAATTTATTTGCCCAACTGTATTCTTTATATAATTTTCTTTTCTGATATGCTCTGCCTCCTCTCTTAACAAACTAGCTCTTTTGGTGCATTTTGGGTCTGTTCTGCATTTAACTCCTGTGCAACAGGGCGACCAGAGCTGCTCACTCGGGTGAACTGGCAGTACCCCAGCAGAGGGTGAGGAGCCTGGCTGCATTAGGGGAGCCCCCTCTCACTGCCCTCCAGCTTCTGGTCTGCCTGGAGCCTCTGCAGCTCTGCCCTCAGGAGACCGAGCACCACAGTCTGCCCCTTCCACTGCTGCCCTGCTCTTACATGACAAAGAAAATCAGAGGGTTTAAGAGGTTTGTCATAACCTGAGAGTGTTTTCAGAAGACACAAAGTATTTCCTCTCATATTTGGCACTTTATGTGTTGGCAAAGCAATAAAATTAATGTCATCTTCCTCTTCATGTCACTTTATTTGGGTCCCCAAGTTTTTCAGAGTCGTCTCACCTGGGTGACCAAGGGGCCAGATAATTTTCCCAATGTTGTCGCATTTATATGTCCCAGCTAACTGTTCTGATAATCCTACTGTCTTCTTTGCCAACCTTTCATTCTTCATTCCTGCAACACACTTTTTCTTTTGTAAAACAGATCTACGGCAGAATTTCGTATTTCACTTCATGATTACTAGATTTTCTTAAAAATATCTTCTGAGACAAATTATCAAAGACTTTCTGAAATTTCCCTAAAAATTTATATTAAGTGGTTCTGCATAATCCACAGCTTCATTGAGATCTTCAAGATTTTTTTAGGAAGTTATAAAAGGCACGTTTCACTATTACTGGATCAGCCATGCTTAGCATTAAGTGGATTTTGTAATTTGCTAACTTATCTTTCAACATTTCTTTTACTTTTCATTTGGCTGAGATGATCTTGATTTTAAAGTGAAATACATGCAATGTTCCATTGCTGTGGTATAGCAGAATAGCCTACTTTTAAGGGAAACTTGAATGATTTTGTTAACAGCTATCAGTCTTGATTGATGCCATCTGCTCTGGGAGGTTTGTTACTTTAGCATGTCAATCCTGCAGTTTCTCTTCTGATACCTCGGTGTTTGACAGGCACCCATCTACAGTAATTAAATATAATATGTAGAGAGTGACTGCATTTTCTATTGGTAAAGATTGGTGGGAGGATATAATATAGTCCCTATAATTGTATCTTGTCATTTTTAAATGTCCCTTTGATCCAGAAAATCCACTAATTCTCTTTCAGATATTTAAATTTCTCATTTGTTTGTAGAAATGTGTCTCTTTGTATTTGAAATATCCTCCCAGCCCTCCTGTTTCCCATCTTTCATTTTCCCTTGCCAGTTTATGTTCCTGTCTTTTGGGTTAGCCAGGGCTAGATTTCCTTTTCCTGAAGGTTACCTGTTTGGTTCATCATACTGTGTTTGTTTTTTCTTGCCTTCCTGCTTCCTTTTTGGTTTCAGGGTATGCATACCTTCTGTGATGCAATTATGGTATGCTTAAGTAGTTCCATGTTGAGGGTAAAGATTGCAATGCCTTCGCCTCTGACTCGTTCTCTGCACTTCTTTCCAACCCTCTTCTCCCTCCAAATGCAAGAAATTTAAAGGATTATATTTTAATTGCAGTGCAGTTCTAGTACTATACTGTTATTAGGCTTCTATCTGCACCCTGGGAGGCTTTATATGATGTTTTGTATTTCTTGTGTTTCAGCAGGGTGGGGGGTTATTTGTGTATTATCTTCTTTATTTAGAACTGGCCCAGACCCAAGCCTCTGCACTTCTAGAAACTGCATGAAGTGCAGTTGTGACACAAACAAGCAGCAAATGCAATTCCAAATAAAGGTCCTCCCAAGGCACTTTGAAGGGAAACGACAAATTCAGATTGGTCAGACCATTTGATGCTGGAGCAGGCTTCAGTAAGTTCTCGGGCACTAGCAGGGTTTTGGAAAAAAGCTGAGTGTGTTATCAGGGTGGTGCTCTCTAGAAATGGAAGAGTTGCTTTGTTTTCTTTTACACCATGATCCTGTTTAACCATGTTTGCTAAGCAAGAAACTGGGAAAAAGAGTAAGAAAATTCCTGGTTTAAGACCAAGAGATACATACACATGCTTTGTTTTAGCATCTCTCTGCCATTGTAGGATGAACTGCTTTAATCGGTTTCAAAAACCATGCACGGCTCTGGAACCCAGAGGAAAAATAGAGGCATTTAAAGGAAAATGCCCAGAGCACTGAGAAGGGGAGGAAAGAGAGGATCAGGGAGGAAAGAAGTGACATCTTGCCTTCTGCTCACACACTGACAGGAGGAATATGATTGGTACAGGAAGTAAAAATAAGGGAAGGGTCAGGCAGAGCCCTGAATATGAACAAATGGTTTGCACATAGAGCCTGGGTATGAATGACACCAGATCCCTGGACTGCAAAGATACAACCAAACCCACACAGGTCCAGCTCAGAGTGGGGGACCTGGGAGGGTTTCAGACGTGGATGCCTGATCCCGTCCCATCCCAGTTCCCTTCCCTGTGAGTCAGCATGGCAGCCAGGTGGGAGCTGAGCGCCATTCAAGCCACATCACCAGTTTGGGCATCTCAGGAGCACAGCAGGGCCACTGCACACGGAGGAGGCCACTTCAGAAAGAGTGTCATCGACTCCAGCATGGTGTGGTGGGGCCTGCTTGGCTGTGCCTAACTGAAAAATGGGAAAAGTCTCCTGATGTAAGGGCAGGACTGACACCTTCACACAGAAGAAGCATCAATCTCCAGCTTTATATTAAGTTCTCAGTGGCATGGCAGTAAAGACAACATTACATTCACTTGAATTCAGCTTTGAAAGGAGTTGCATAAAAGAAAATAATAGCACCACCATACTTTTTTGGAGAAAATGAAAGAAGAAAATTTTTTTTTAAACTGACCCTTGGCAGCCTGTTTAAAAGAGCTTGAAACTATCTGAACTACACAAGGAAAAAAAAAAGGAAAGAAAAACATGCCCACGAGGGCTGAAAAATCACTTCAGTAATAGATGGCTTTTAACTTTACATCAGAAAATGTTTGGCAGGCATAATTTTAAAGTGTTAGGAAAATGTGTGTGATGACTGCTTGGGTGAAAGAGCAAATGTAGTCCACAGTGAGATTTATCAAATGTTCACATAAGCAATCAGAATCTGGCAGGGCCAGCCGCCCGTGGAGAGGGGCAAAGAGGATCACAGCTCTAAACTTTGAAAATTTAATGAAGCCCACTGATTTCTCACAGGAAAATTTTTTTGAGCATGTTCCTATGTCATGGGAATGCTAGTGAGCAAAAGGCTATGACAAAATGCCAGCTATAAGGCATGAGGGAAACAAAGCACTCCAAACCCCACCAAAATCCAAACCATCCTTTTTCTTTTTTAAAGCTGCAAAGATTCTTGATGTCTCAACACCCCTGAGCATCCTTATGTGTTATCCTTAATCACACAAACAAGCCTATTGACCTGACTGGGGTTATTGGGAGAGTCTTCCAGGACTGGCCCCTTTTCAGAGAAGAGCACCAAATTTCCTGGGGCTTGCACAGGAATGTGTACAGAAGCTTGAGCTCCAGCAGAAGGAGCAGACAGGACCGTTTGGGGGATTCATGAAAGCAGGAGCTGACTATCTGCTTACAGAGGGAAAGAGGGACATCAAGAAAAAAAAGGAGCTACAGGGCTAGGGAGATAACAACCAGACAAAAAAAAAAATTGCAGTTTAAAGAAGAATGTAGTTTTCATTCTATGCTACAAATATCTAAGCAGATTGCTTTTGCTATAATGTTGGAGTAGCATCCTATCAAAGTGTATTTTTCCAGCATCTTTTGTGGCATAAGAAGTTTTGAAAAGGAAGGTTTTATGGTTCAGACACCTCATAGATCTCTTCTCCCACTGCTTGACACATGACCTTTTTGCAGCAAGCAAAGACACTTGGGAAGGTGTGTGCTTGGGAGATTCCTTGGTGTGCTGTGACAGCCAGAGTGCTCCTGCCTCCCTCCCGTGTGCCAGAAATGAGGCACCAAATGACACACCCAAGCAGTAAGGTGCCCCAGACCTGATGTGGGCTTTTGGAGAGTGAGAGAGGTGCTAGAAATATGTAACAGCCAGGCCTTGCTGAAAATATCAGAGGAGGGAACCAGATGGGAGAGTCTTATGCGCCTTGTGGGAGTCTTGACAGGTTGTGAAAAATTAGTTTGTGTAGACTGGAGAGAAGCCAGCAATACCTTAGTCTTGATCCCACGTGTGGGAAGTATGAGTGGGAGTAAGGAGTACCTATTGTCTCCCAGGAACGGGCTGTGTGCTACGTGTAAAAAGTAAGGATTTAATCCTGTTTTTCACTTTCATCAGGACTGCACTGACTTTCCAAGTCCCTAAGGATACATGAAAGTCATATGTCTGTTTGGCCCAAATTGTTAGTAACTCATATTTTCCATATGAAGTTCGCCATGAAATAACAAAAAGGAATTACTTAATTGAATATGTTTGGAACCTAATATCAGAGAAGTGTAACAAATAGGAAACAGTCAAGCACCATACAATCAAAGAGTTAGGGAGAAGTTACAAATTTCAACACACATGAAGTTGCCTTGTGGAAAAACAATCAAAACTAGTACATTTAATATGGCTATGCATCTAGAATAATTTCCATCCAGACATTGAGAAACACTAGACATATTTTGCTTGAGATTTCCCTGTTATATTTTCTGGAACTAAAACGGAAATTGTGAAACGCTGCAGCCAAGTGATTAGCCCAAGGTCATAGGGCAGGAGATTGGGAAGAAGAACTTTGGAGTCTTGGTGATATACTTTAACCACAAGACCATTCTTCAGTCTCTTTCACGCTGATGACTTTGGAACTAGCTTTAAAAGATCCAGTGAGAAGCAAGATGGGAGTGATAGATAGCTACACTAGATAGCCAAAGGCAACAAAAAAGATTAGAGACATGTGGGGGTATTTCTAAACAAAAAGATTAAAACCAGAACTATTTCATTTAGAAAGGAAAACAGTAAAAGATGATGGAATTGAGGTACATAAAATAATGAATGGTGTGAAGGAGAAATCAGATGCCCTTCATAAAATAAGAGGGCACCTAATGGAATTTAAAAAGGCATTAACTTATAAATGAATAAGGATATCACTCTACAGCTTTTCTCTCAGCAGCCTGTGGGACACTCAGTTGCAGGACATTGATGCAAATACTTGAAGAAGACTAAGAGAAAAGGAAAGCCTGTATGCAGCCAGTAATAAGCACAGAATTTTGACTTAAAGAAAATGCTTCTTCGAAGCCACAGTTTTCCCTGAAAGAACCACCTCTCTCCCTAGTAGCTAACTGTCTTATTCCTGACCAGAGTTCTTCCCAAACAGGAACCTCTTGCCTACTGGTTTCTCAGGAAGTCTCTTCCTTGAAACAGCACTGACGGCCTTAGAAATTCAGTTTTTGCTAATAGCAAAAATCATGTCCTCATTTTGCCTCCAGGAACCCCAAGCTATTTTTGTACCACAGAAGCCACTGTAAGGAAATGCTGGAGGATATGGAAGGTTGCACTTTCTCATTTTGTCTCTCAGCTCACATCTGCAACCACCTCGAACTCCACTTTCTTCTTTCCTCCTTCTCCAGAGCCAAGCTGCACATCCATGTAAGATTCCACCTGCATCTCATCAGTGACCATTTCTTGAATGTCTAGGATAAACCCACTGGCCTTTTGTTTGTCCACACAGAATGGAGCCCTACCCGCCCAGCTCTCCCTTTTGACACTCTTTGAATTCCTCCGTTGGACTTTCACCAGTCTTCAAGGCTCTTCCTAACTTCTTTGCATCTGTGAGCCCCCTTTGAAAATCAGGGTGTAAATTGTCCTCTGCCGATTTAATCAGCCATTTTCTCATTTTCTCCAGTAATGTTCCTCATGCCCTCACTGCCCTGACATGACTATAGGCCCTCTTCCATACAGATGTGAAGCCTGTCAAACCCCTTTTCTGCCATGCCACTTAGAGCAGAGCAGAGCAGGCTGCTGTAGATAAATGGTGTCAAACCTGCCTGTCACTGGCAAGCCAGGAATGTCTGTTTACCCTGTGTGAGTGGTCCTTAGCGCGCGGATTATCTCTCTTCGGTGTTTAGAAAAGGTTTGGTGTAATGGGTACATAATGGGCGACAGAAATGGTAACGACCTGTGAATTATTCAGCACTGGTCCCCTGTGCTAAACGGATGGCCCATCAATCTCTCTTGGGACAACTTAACTAAACCTCTAGGTGAGTCTTGCCTTGTTTAGAAAGGAGTACATCTCGGGGAGACCCGCATCGGTATTTTAGCTAGAGACCTCCATTTCATTCCGTTCCCTAGATCCTGGCGAACCGGGCACTCCTCCCTCCTTCCCTTGACAGCTCTGTGATCATGCTGATGGACCTGTACTCCCTTTGTAAGGTGTGATATGCACCTCTTCCATCTAATGCTGCCGCCAAGCCTAGTTCACAGAGGGAAATAAAGCTGTTTTAAGGCAGAGTGCTCTTAGGAAGTAAACTTCCAGCTACTTTGGCAGCTCCTGGATTCTTTGGTTTCCAACAGTTATTTAAAGTTATACTCAATGTCTACCAGTCCTCTCTCCTCTCCTCTCCACACTGATAGCAGGAGCTATTATTAATAACTTGTTGAATACCTGCAGTGCTCTGCTGCAGCAGGGGAGATGTTCCTGCCTCACCAGGACTTATAGGCTGGGAATACAAACAAATCAGCGTGCTGAAAGTTGACTGGGTGACTGGATGATTGAGAGGGCATTTTAAAGTCATGTTTGTAAGAAAGGGAGGAAAAGAGAAAAGGGCGTTTTGCTCATGTTTCTTTTACTAAATCTCCTCTCTCCTTCTTATAGAATGTGTTGCAAATAAAGTG